>JAPYYV010005070.1:0-15840 GCA_030522625.1 Copidosoma aretas
TTTTATTGAATAAATAGTGCTTTGGAAAAGATAAAGGTGTTTTGTGAGTGTGTATGTTAGTTACGATCACTTTCAAGGTGAAAGCATAACTTTTTTTTTCCATTTCAGTTTTCCTCTCCTCCTTCTGTATCCGGCCACTATTTCAAAAATACAGTTCACTACCCGTTTAGTTACATTACTAAACAAAGAGTATAATATCTAGCACAATTAATTAAATTCTACGTAAAACTACGATTACATAAAATTTTTATAAGAATACATTTTTTGTTATTCCCAAATTTCCATCCATAATACGTTCTGAATTTCAAATTTGTTTTTACATTCCATTTAAATAAAAATTTTCGTTGGTCTATTACACCTTGACAATGCGGCATACAATCGTCCATGGGAAAATAACGGTTTCCTAAGATATAACCCCAAATCATCAAAAGTTGACCTTAGGATTTAGTAATAGTCATGGAGAAAGCTAACGTAAATGAAAATTGTTTTCTGTACGAAGTTAAAGTCAATGACGAATAATTTTTTGTACTCAGTGTTATTTGCGGGGTAAGTTCTCTCTTTTTTTTTTCCTGTTATTATTTTAGCTTTGATGTTTTATTTAAATAATTTTGTAATATTTAATCTTGTATCATTGCAAAACCCTTGTAAAATATTTAAATTTCTTATGAATATAACTACAGCATTATTTTTAAACTTAATTCAGGTGGCGGAAGACGTTTTCGAATACTATCAAAATACCCTGTAGAAAAGTTTATGTAAATAGTTTTATCTGATTCATCTACTCCTTTCTGAGTTGCATTATCAATACTGTAATACGTTACTAACTTTTCTGGCATATTGCTCAAAATTTTTCTGTTTATTTGTTTCCTAATCTGGAGCAATTTTAAAATATTCAATTTTGCCTTCTTCTGTATGCAATAATAATGACGAGAATTTTTTATCCATGGAACGTATATAAGTTTTTAGGCGAAAAATATAAAGTAATCGCCTAAAATTAGAGTATTTCATAGTTTTTTAAATGATAATAATTCTGTTTCAGTTTTTGACTACTGGGAGAATTTGACGAGAATCGTCATGCAAAATTATTATTATATTCCCGAAGCGTTTTTTATCATCCAATATATCTCTTAAAGTTCTATTAACTATTTTTAATGCCTTTTTTGGAATCAAAAATTGAAGCAATTCTTGTCCAAACCATGATTAAAATTTTTTTTTATTGATGAGAAACAGTAAAAGATAGTCTTGTATAAAAATATTTTTACAGAGCAAATAGGACCATCCCTGGAAAATTTTTTTTTCAAATTTTTTTATTCCTTAAAAAATTATATTTTGATCATTGCTTAATTCTGAAAACATTCCATAAAATTTACGTTCACAAGATATAATTTCATCTTTGTCACTACCTCAGTTTATTTTCATCGATTCCGTTGTATCTGGCAAGTTAAATTCCTTACAAGATATATTTTCAGCGATAAAAATTTCGTTTGAATGTAGAAGAGCTTTATTTTCGTCATCTTTTCAATCTTCTACAAACAATTTCTTGTATTTATTCCAAATGGTATCACCTAGAAAATTTTCAGAAATAACAAGCCATGCAAAAATTTGCGAAGTTGAAAAGGTAGCATAACGTTACATCTTCTTCAAAAATTACATCTTTATGATAATCATGTTTTACTCCTCCCACAGAAATAGCTGCTTCTTTGAAAGCATCGTATGTAATGTTTTTAACTGTTTTTAAATCTGTAAGAGATGTTTTACCTGCTACTTTATTCAAAATTAATTCTGTAAAAAATCTCTCTAGATCTTTTGGAGAAACTACATTTAATCTACCGATTTTTACATTTTTTTTCAATGTTTTCGTTTGTTTCAGTTTTCTGTTGTATTGTCGAATGTATAATATTTAGAAATTTAATCGTATTTTATCGATTTTGCACTCTCATCAATTTTGTTCGCTACAGAGAGGAAATTCTTGAAGCCTTTATGCGGCTTCCATCAGGCTTCAATATCTACAATCAACAAATTGTAATATTTCATTAAATATTTATGTATTAGTACAATCCTCAATTTCACTTTAAATTTTTTTTTTTTTTTTATAAAAAAGCTTCATCACTTTCTTTGTGAATATAATCGAAAAAATATTCGATACGTGGTATTGATGCGTAACATTCTATATTTATGTGACAGTTATATTCCATCAACAAACATTTATTGTAAGTGATCACCATTCAATGGCTGATTGAAATATTTTCTAGACGGTTTTTTATTTTATACATATGGTTCTTATGAGAATAATCTCTTCTTTTATATTCAGGGTATCCGTTTTCTTTGAATTTTGTGATTGATGTAAGTGTTTTCGAAAAAATTTTTTCTACAACTTTTATTCTTTTTATGTTATAACAAGGAGTATTTTTGTATTTGGTCCATGAAGCATATGTTCTATAATAAATTTCTCAAGATTACTGTCATCAATTGGAATTTTAGCAAGATATATTAATAGAAAATATATTTATCTATTCTATCAGGTAATAATAATTTATTGTTTGCATGTAATGTAATAAGAATATGTGCATGAGGTTATCCTTGTCTTTAAAATTCAATGGTACAGACACATGCAATAACCTTTCCCAAATCATTTATCTTAATGATATCATCTATTATTGACTGTGTTTTGGTTTGAAATAATCTTACAGTAATCTTCAGGATCTTATTGGGCATTGTGTTTTTTGGAAATTCTTTTAAAACTGCTTTTAACTCTTTTGATTTCGGATTAAAAGTAATTATTATAAATAAATCTGGTTTTCCATTTTTTCTCATAATGGACATAGTATCTTGGCAATGTTATTGCATACATCTTGGTCGCCCAATAAAATTTGATGGTAAAATATAGAGATTACCAACTTTTTCGTTTTCAAAGTTTTGGGAGATATTAGATACATTATTCATTACATGATCTGATAATCCTTGATAACACTCTGTTCTTATAGATTTTTGGTTTTTTCTAGAAAAGTTTATTCTATTACTTTCCACTATTGCATATGCACATGAAAAGAATTGTTCTGTTAGTCTTCCACCATACAACAATGAGTTGAAATGCTGAGGTTTTGGTCTATATGATAGTTCATACGAATAGTTCTGTAGAAAAAATGGAGATTTAGGTTCATTTTCTGGATTTGCACTATATTGTGTACTCTACTCTAAGTCTTCTAAAGAAAACATTAAAGAATACACTATACGGTCTATAAAATGCGAATGTTTGTTCAAATATGTGTGTGAGGGTAAGTTCGCCGGTAAATGCTTTGGATATACACATAAATCCATTGTTTTATTGTACCACAATTTGAAACAGTAATAACACCACATTCTGGTACCAAAGATTTATTATATTTACGCTAATGGTTAGCATTAATTCAAACAAAACATATAATTTGGCCGATTTGAAATATTCGCTATTTAGTGTTAATGTTTTTACTGTTTGGCGGATAAATTATAACTAATAATTTTAGTTAAAAGTTCTACGTATGTATTTACTAAATTATTATTTAATTTTAATCTTTTTTCAACAGCAATTATATCATCGTAAATATAAATTTTACTGCATGATGGTTATTGATCATCAGATGAAAAAAGATAACTAGGTGAACTGTAACAAATTTCACATTGAATTTTCAAGTTGTAAATTGACTTCTTATTTTCATGAATAAAATTTGCGTTAAATGTAGCGAAATAAAACATATTATTATAATATTCAATCAAACGACTGAAATTATCATCATGTAGCAGAAGATTTTTCAATTCTTTGTTGTAATGACTCAATGGTGATGAAACAATTTTTTCATTCTTACAACAATTAAATTCTTTACATTCTATTTTACAAAATACATCTGAACAATGTGGATATTCAAAATGCATTTCTCCAAAATCTAATACTTCAATTCCTGATAGTAATTCGTCCACAATAATGTTGAAACAAGGCTTTGATATTAATTTTTTGCAAGCAATTTCTTCTATATCATAATTAATAATTTTTATTTTTTCTTATTCTTGCATTATGATTGTATAATTTTTAACGTCTTTTGTAATTTTATCATTGTTAAAGAAAAAAATATAGAAGTATACATTGTCTAGATTTCCTGCCAATAACAATGTCAAATAGAAATTGTTTAAAAATTTTGATAACAAAAAATGAAAAAAATTAGAATTTTCAATCAAAATTTTTATAAAAATATAAGTTTAAAAAAACCTTTGTATCTCGATTTCACTACCTTTAACACCAAAACTCATATACTCTTCATCATTTGTTTTGTTATGGAAGACCAACAACGAAATCCTCAAAATATCCCCATTGATTAATACTGTTTTTTACAATTGTATGTTGAAGTTTAAGATACAAATTTTCAGAATCATATAAAAAAAAAAGAGAAAAATCATTAATAATCCATAACCGTCTCTTGTTATTTCAAATTTTTTTAAAGGTCATTTTTTCTGTTAGATTTTCAGTAGTAAAAGTTTCATACATTTGTTTATTCGTTTAATTCAAGTTCGTATCATTTTTGTAATCAAAAATTTTGAGGGCACAGAATCATAATTTCCATCAAAAATCAGAGTCAATTTAGAATCGTTTGAAGTAATTTCAAATGAATAATTTCTTCCAGAATTCTAAATCTTAACTGTTACGAATAATTCAAAATTATCAACAAAACTTATTATTTCAATGTAACTTTCATAAACACCAAATTGTGACATTTTATCAGCGTCATTTTCTTTACTGTTGATATTTTGGTAATAGTCGTCTCCTTTGATCAAATTTTCGTAGGTATACCACTTTTTTACTACGTTGTCCACTACAACTTTATGTGATTGCATATGATTTTTTTTTTTTCTGAACGATACAAAAAATAAGAGAAACACCTGCACAAGAAATTTCCATCACCTCCTACTTTAATTGTGAAATGGGACATTCACAATTAAGTGCGTATATTTGCAAAGCTAAAGATGGAATTCTTTACTCCAAAAAATGTATTCTTTATTGTTAAAAACGAAGTTGGAAATCGCTGGAAACAATTTTTTTAAATTCATATGTACAGAAGCAAAATGATGGATACTATAAATATAAGGCTAGACTGATTGGACATGAAAAACGTGGAAATTTGAATATTTAAAAACATGTACTGATTGTATACAAAGTGTTAACTTCCTTTTTGCACCTTTTACTTTCTGTTTTAATGGATACTTTGAAAAAATTGCTATTCTCTAAAATAAGCGATTATACACCATGGGTCGATAGGGAAAAGAAAGAAAACAGTGGGTGCTTGGGCAATTTTACTTTTTAAGAATTATGCTTTTTTGACAGAGAATATAGGAATTCAAATATAGCTGTTACAAAATCATTATTTTAAATAACCCAATTCGATGTATCTGAGGTGGTGCAATTATCGTTGGAATGAGGATATTCGGTAATTCGGTGTAGTTTCAATAAATATTCTAATATTTAATAAATAAACGATTCTAAATAATATATTATGTAGATAAGAGAAGTACAGAGTATAGCCATGGCACGACGTGCGGCCATGCAGCCAGGGTGGCTAGTAAGAGACTGCCCGCTTTCATCCAATCTTCTGAATGTTTCAAAACAACTTCGTACGCTGATAACATCTCTAATGTCGCGCTAGCACCTGTTAAATACGCTTACATAATTATTCTTAGTTACGTATAGAACACTCACAATATAATACATATCAAAAAGGAAGGCTTGGAAAATAATGAAAAACCAGTTTCATTTATAAATGTTTATTTAATCATATAAAATGGATGATTAGTATATATTTAATAAAATATGTTAAGAACACGCAAGGGTCTACTGATGCACGGAACAACTCTACACAAGCACTCTACACCTTATATTACTATAACTACATATAATGGCTGCATCTAGTGTAGATTCCTTGTGCAGAGTTGTACGGTGAAGGACTAGACCCTTGTCGCAGTGAATGGAGCTATACTCAAAAAATTACCTTATGTACGAATAAAGAAAAAAAATTGGATGTGTCACGTGTGAAAAAAAACTATACGTTAGATGCAAGAAATTTATTCTGAATGAAAAGCAACTTAAAAACATTATTTTGTTTCTAAACCATGTAAAAAATAATTTCTAAATAATGTATGCATCTCTGCATTGAATTGTAAAAATTGTTATCTTCGACCTGTCTTGCTTACCCCTCGAAATATGACGTATTTTCCGTTTTTTAAAAGTTGCGCTGTCATAAAATTATTTCGTGTTAAAAGTATTCACATCTTAGGCGTGTTGTAATTTTTTTCGAAAATTTGTTTACTTCTTTTTAACCAAGTCATACCCAAAATTAGGAAAATTACGTCTATGGCGTAACGTCGACTAAAACCGCTCTATTTGTCCGACTATATATTTATTAACCCTCTATGCCACCCGTAAAAATTTTTATTTTTAGCTTATCTGGCTTTTTGTTTAAGATATTGCGTATTTTCGAATATTTTATGGTTATGTGTGCAAAAAACCGAGAGTAATATTTTGTGTATACTTGTCATGTTTTTCTAAACATGCCATAAATACATCCAAAACCCTGGCAAATGAGAAAAATTTATTACACTAACCAAAACCTTTCTATCTACGAGTACGCTCTGCGATGATCTCTTTTTTCCCTTGAAAAATCCATAAGAATTGTTATTTTTGATGTCACGTATTTTCAAATAGTTTGAGAATAAGTCGTGATAACAACCCGTTGAATAAATAATGGGCATCTGCATCGATCTACTGAGCATGCAAAATTTTGTTAGTAATTGTTTACTGTATTTAAGTAAAAGTAATAACAAGTCTTTACATGCATGAGTGTATTGCACATACATGGGCACACACTCACACACATTTACACATACATCCACACGTATGTACATATGTAGCCAGAAACATACTAACCGCACGGTATACGTAATACACTATACATTGACTGTATAAGTATACATGTGGTTGAATCTCAAGACGAACGGTGAGACTGGAGTAGTCACCGATCCACTTTTGTTTCTTATCTCTAAAAATTTTGAAAGAATCAGACACAAAAAAAAATGAAATAGTTTAGCCACAGAACCTCTAACGAATTAACCAATAATGAAAAAAAGTGTATGGCTAGCTCTCTTTTCCCATGCCTGTACGTCCGGTAAAATAATGTCAAACTTTGCTTTCAGAGTTTAGAAAAAAATTATTTAATTATATGAATAATTTATTTTAAATGCATGTAAGAAAATCGAATTAAAAAAAAAAAATTACTTGGTAAATAGTGAATAAAAATTTTGATTGCAATAATTTGCGAACCACACTATAAGAGGCAGTGAAAGTCATGGCCTAAAAGAGGTAGCCAGTGGCTCGACAGATACGGTGCTCGGCTACGTGCGAAAGGTTGTGAGCTCGAATCTCATGGAAAATGTTTTTATTTTTTTTTATCTTGAGGAATTAAAATTCACTTACGTTACGCATTTTAGAATTTTAGAGAATAGGAAAAAATGGGAATTCCGATTCGCTTCCGGTTAGGAATTCACCTCTAGTTACGAGCTTAAATTCACTTCCGTCACACATTTTAGAGATAGAGAGAATTTTAAAATCATTGATTTACTCCCGGGGATGTAGCAAATTGAGGAAACTTAATGATTCTGACAAATAAATGTTAAGTGAAATTTAAAATTCTTTAAAATGTCTTCACCCAATTGTAAAGGAAAACACTATGCAGATGATGAAGATAAAGAGTTTGATGATAAAGTGATAAGGTCATTAGTAGAGAATTATATCTTAAAAGTAAACAAAAATCAGTTTTCGAAGAAAACGACATCTAGAGTACAGTAACGATCGGCAAACACCGTTTACGGCATGGTTGAATTCGACAAGATTAATGTTTTGCAAAATTCTTGAAATTTATGGGCATTCTTGAATTATATATTTCCAATAAAAAATTAAAATTTGTAAAAACAGAAAAAGCACTATATAATAATAGCAAGATTAAACATAGTTTCTTCTGAAGATCATAAAAGATTTGTCTTTAAATGAAAATTCAATAAAGTAAAAGAAGCGGTTGTTTTTCATGATTTGGAAACACATAATCCAATCCAATATAGGATTGTTAGACTAGAGTAATGGTTATGTTTCGCAAAACTTTCGAAACGGCTATAAGCTAATGGTGTTATGGTACCTAATCAATTAAACCAATTTTTTGCATTGTTTTAGACTTTTGAAAACATTTGAGGTGATGAAATTCGGAGAAAATAAAAAATTATATCATACAAAATTTCTCTGATAACGATAAGAATCGTGCTCTTCTACAGATAAATGAAAATTTCAACTCACGAAGAAAATCGTGTCAAATGTTGATTTACTGATGCCAAAAATAATTGTCAAAGAAAGGAAGGTTCATTCTAAGAAAATCAAATTTTGTACACAAATTTTTTATACAATTTATGAACAAATTAACAAAGATCAATTACAAATTTCAAAAGTTACTTTTGTACAAAAAATAAAAAAATTTACCGGTGGACCTGGGAGATAAAAATAAAGATAAACAATCCCGTACCAAACTTTAATTTCTTATTCTCTCTACCAATAGCAAAGAATTTCGTCGATTGTATTAACTGTTACATAATCAATAGTACTTTTTAATAGTATGAATATTCATAGAACTATTGATTTATAGCTGGATTTAAATGATATCAACAGCTTATTTTATTACGCAAATCTGAAAAACATATTGAGAAATAACTAATAAATTATTAAAATTTTCTTATCTAGTTATAATTTCATTACAGTGTTTTATCTTTATTGAATTATAAATCGAAATATAGTTTGAGTAAGAAAAATTGTTTTGATTAGTTGCACTCATATTATGCGATCGCAAGGTTCGTACGGCGTGTACCCCAGAAATTAGTCAGTGTATTATTATATTTATATGATATAGTCATTATGGAGGGGCTGTCTATACCTCCTCTTATAAACCTTTTCCCTACCTGGGATATTAGGTTAAACTCAGATTGGGTAAGGGTTATTAGACCCCATTTATCTCCCCTTCAATAAAAGTAAAAGTTGTTCCGTTTCTCCGTGTATGTAGAACAGTCAAAAATGAGATCTTCCTCCCTCCTACACTACTACACACAAACATCTGTTTTCGAGGATGGCTAAAGTCATCCAAGAGAAGCGAAATTTGAATTTTGTCTATAATTAAAATGAGTATTTCCTACTGCTCATTTTTAAAGGTATAATCAGTCATGGGGGTTAGCATTTAGAGTACCACTAGTATATATACATACATCTATTCCTATATTACATAGTTGTATGGTTTTAGGGTAAGTACTAGCTCCCTCCCGCTACTCCCCACTCCCCCCCGATCCCCCCCCAGCACCCCCTCAGCTCGCAATCAGACTTTCCTCGTACCTCTCCCCCGCTACCCCCAAACATGTTTTCCCTTTTGTAATGAATTTTGACAACGCTAATGCTTTCTTATAAGTATACAAATACCTATATAAAAATCAACTTTTGTGAAAATTGATTATGTAGCAATTAATAATAATAAATAGAATAACGATGTTCATAATCATACACCAAAAATTAATGATTAACAGTATGAAAGCCGTGGAAAGAATCCTATATATTAAAACGAAGAGTATTATTTTGATCTTAGGGGGGTAGATTGTATATGTAACATTATAGATCTTAAGAAAATTCTGGAATTAGCGATAAGACAAGCTTTTGTTCTGACGCATTAAAATACCTACGCGCAAAATACTACTTATGAAAGTTTCAAAGTTTCCCTCGGCATTATTTATGCTAAGAATAATCTTGCGTTATGGCGCTTTATAGAATAATTTTTTACAAGACTATATCCATCATTGAAAAAAAAATGTCTTGCGCAAAATAACAAACTTAAATGACACAGAAGAAGATAGAATTATGGAAAACTGTTTCAAGAATAAACAAATAATTTGGACGATTGATTTAAAAGAAAAACTTCATAGCTTGTACACTAACACAAATATCATCGACGCCAGAGAAGTGGTTTTTTAAATGTAACATATAAGTTTTAAGAAATTATAATCGCTCAAAAAGTAGAAAAATCGGTAGACAAGTAAAAAATAATAAAAGGGAGTAAGGCTGCTATCAGAACAAAAGGAAGAACAAGATACCATATGTTTTCACAACATAATTTAATTGAAAGTAAGCTAGAGGAAGTCGTAAATAAATTATATGCTGTAGTTGTAGTCGCCAAAACTGAATTTGATAACATTATGAGAGAAATATTCTGGGTCCCAATAAATTTAAGAGAAATTAGTATAAAAATGACAAAAATGTTAAAAAAAATCTAAAAATATAAAAAAAAACAGTTAATCACGGCCAGGGGCTAACAGATTTATTCAAAAGTATAAAAGAGAAAAGGCAAAGCTGTTTATGAAGCCTGGTATTTTTAAGTTTATTTTTCTCAAAAATAGGCGATAAGTGGATTTTAAATCATACAGAAGGTGTAACAGTAGGCAAACTCAAAATTAACTGTCTCAAATTATCTAATGACGTTGTTTAAGGCACCTAGCATATTAAAGACAGAAAATATATGCAGAAAGAGTTAGATAAATGAAGTGAAAAAAAAAACAGCAAATAAACAAACACAAAAGAAAGTTTTAATTTTCAGAAATAAAAGGGGGATAGAGACAGATCTGTTTGAATTTGAATCGGATGCATTGGATGTTTAAAACTAGGACATGGACCAACAAGTGTGGTTCTCAACAAAAAATTTTCCCGAAACAAAAAAAACGAGAGGTCGGGAGCAAATGACAGTTTAAGCAGTTTTAGGCTTAAGCAAAAGAGACAAAGTAGACAGATTAAGTCAAAAAATATTTTTCATGGAGTAAATAAGATAGTTATATTGCACATACGTAGCGGAGACTTGTGTATGAAAGGGAAAAAAAATATGTAGAAAAAATACAACGTGGATTCAAAATATGAAGTTGGCTTTAAATGCAAAGACACAAGGATATATATGAAGATTAAAGTCAGGCATGGTAGGCAGAGATTTAGGACTAAAAAAGAGAAGCAAAAGAAGAGAAAATAGATTAAGATTTACAAATAACGTGTTGAGTTTAAAAGCAAGAATATCAGGATGTATATAAGAAATAGAGGCGAATAGGGTTAGCCTAGAGAAAGGTATGAGAACAAAGAAAGAAATGTACTTTTTTCCGAATAATCAAAATGGACAAGAGTCAGTGACCTTATTAATGCTTTACAGAAGAAATAACAGATACTCAATCAATAAATCATACAAAAAAGGCAAAAAAGAAATAGTAGTATGTTCAAAAGTAGAGGATGTGGAAACAATAGGTCTTATAAAAAGAGCAATGAAGGAAAATAAACTTGAGGAAATCAAAGGTAATTGTAAAAATTAAAGAAAGACTTTTGTTAATCAGGAAATATAGTAAAAATATATTTGTGATTGACAAATCTATCATCCCTTGATTATAGAAAGAAAAAAAGAATGAAAAAAATATAGCAAAAAATAACATATCAGTGAGTTTAAAAGCTAAGTGATAGACTGTAGTCTCTGCAATGAAAAAAAAATAAATTATGAAGCACATATTGATATTTCAAGAGAGAAAAAAGTATATTAAATAATAATAATAATATCAGTCAGAAATATAGGATTAAAAGATAATGAAGGGATGCGCAGGTATGAGATGATTTATGTGAATGTTTGATTTATTTATGTAGGTAAATAAGGCACTACAGAATACAGATATTAAGTTCAATGATATTTTATGAATTATACATTCTAATATTTTGCCAACAAAAAAATATATTCGTACATGTTAAAGAATGATTAATCAATCTCGAATTATATTCGATTTAAAATAAAATAATTATTGATGTAAGGGAATATGCATTTTCAATAGTTATAAAACAAGAAGATGAAATGTAGAAGCATATAAAAATCATTATCAGAAATAAAAAAAAAATTAAATAAAATTAAAAAACATTAAGTAAAAACTTCACAATGATATCTAATAATAAACATACATCCAAAATCGATTATAAATGTTAAAAAATTTTCAAAAAATTAGCACAAAGTTTCCTCAACAACAATATTCTGCAATCATTTAACTGAAAAAAAAATTAAATTAAAAATTAGAATGATTTAAAATGTAAAAAGATTCTATTTTCATGCTCTACGTTGTGAAATTATCTCGAATATAACATGATAATTTTTACCCGAATAGTACAATAGTTATTTACGTAAGAAGTACTGAAAAGACGAATTACTGCATAAGTGATAATTGACTCGCACGAGTGGCTGGAGTGGCTGGAAACGAATGCCAGTTGATCACACAGCACGAGTTACCAGCACTAGCCACGAGTGCTAGTCAATCACACGAGTGTGAGAAATCGTCCCGCACGAGTTGCGTACAAGATTTTTCGCAATATGTGTCAGGAAAATAGAATGATACACTAAATATATTAAGAAAAAGTAGAAATAATTTGTATTTAATGTTTCACATTTTTATGACGTAAACACGTATACATACTAAGACACCCGTGTATGTACCCATATACTGAGAAAATTAACAGTATTATTTAAAGAACATTACGGACGATATAAATTAGCAAATAATGTTCAATGGAAAAGTTGGTGCGGGGTTCAGGGGTGGCAGCCCCGGTGAGAGTGCAGGGGGCGAAGCCCCCCGCTATGGAACAACAAACAGGCTTGTTCAACAAAAAAATTAGATCCATCTCTTAAAATGGAGATAATATGGCTCCCACGGAGAAAAAAAATAAATAACGATATTTAAACAAACATATATATTTAAAATGACAATATATGTTACACTCTTAAATAGTATTACACGAAATTGATGTGTATTGAGGGTACTATCTACTAATCTACTTATCATTCGAGGTATTAGTGTTTATTGGTGCTTATTGCATGCCGATAATGCAGTTCGCTGGTAAAAGATTTCAAAAGCTGTTCAAAATAGCGCGCGTGTTATAGGATTATGAATAATAATTTTTTTCAGTATTGAAGAAAATTTTCAGGAGTGTGGTATAGGTGTGTGGTACAGATTTATGCCGCATACCTTTCTTGCACACTGTGCGGCAAAATCGATTTTTCACACTAAGAACAGTGCGGAAAATGACTATTTATTACACACTATTGCGAAAAAAATATAGTTAATATTTTTTTAAATTAATAAGAATCGAACAAATAATTATAAATTATTACTAAAATTTATGTAAGTGATATAACTATCTTGTGGTTGAAATATTATTGAATTATATAAAACTATTCAATTATCTCTATGATATAACTATGATGAAATAAAATTTAAATTTTTTTACTCCAAAAACAGCATAAACTGTTTTTTTTTGGCATTAAAAATTGTTATAACAACCTTGATAGAGTATGGAACCCCAAATATTTATGTGAACCAATATAAGGATATAAAAAGTAACATTTGGAGCCCTAGATCATGAAAATCATTTGGAGGCCTTCTGAGATCTGCCTTATTCAAAAAAAATTTTTTAGATTTAAAAAAAAAAAGGCATAATGTAAACAGAAATTTTTTAATTTAAAATGAAGCTGTTTTAATGCTTCATGAGATGCAACTATTGAATTAATCAATTTTTAATGGTTTTTCCCTAAAAGTAGCAAGAAACCGCTTTTTGGTCATAAAAAATTGTTATAGCAACCTTAATAAAGAATAAAACTTAATCTTTTGTTTTTAATTGCTGCAAGAATATGAAAACATAAGTTATAAGCCGTAAATCATCAAAATTACCAAAAAGGTTTTCAAGATAGGAATTTTCCACAACAATTTCAGAATTTTTTTAATAAAAAATAAACGAAATATTAATAAAATGATTTAAAATGGAAAATGGAGCTATTTTGAAGCTCTATCAGATGTTACTATTTAGAAATTCAAATAAAATTTTGTCACCTTAAAGAAGTGATTTTCACCATAAAAATCGTTATAAAAACCTTAATAAGGTATAAAACTTAAATTTTTTTCCGAGCCGCCATAAGGAAAAGAAAATAAAATTTTTAAGCCCAGAGTCGTTGTAATCTACCTTTGAGTTTCTGAGATATGGCTGATTACATACACACGCACACACAGACTTTTTCTAGATATGGTATTTATTGATTCTAGACACTATATAAAATATTTCTAACGTTATTCTAGAAAAAAAATTTGTTACCGATACAAAGCTAAAAAAGCTCATAACTGCATATGTAAGAATAATGATTGCATATGTATCAATATCAACAATAAATACCAAATAGAATCATTATTAGTATTAAATAAGTAATAATTATTTGAGTAATAAGTGAAAGTAATTTATATATTGACTATGTTTGTTTAAATTTTAAGCGAATTTTTATAAGATCACTTTAGTTGTCTATGATTGTACGCATATTAGTAATACCACTGAATTTTTAAAATAAGTGTTACTGATCATTTTCATGAATAAAATGGACTTTCAAAAATATAGAAATGAAAAGTATTATATTATAAATATTTAACACAACTTTTTATACAAAAGTTATTCAAGCCTTTTTAGTATTAGGCTTGAAAGTGTACCAATATAGTGACTTTGCAAGTGTTACCAGGCGCTATTCTATCTCTTTCTGCTTCTATAATAAAAAAGCCATCTCTAGAATTTTATGAAAATCAGAGGAATTTATTTTTTTGCATTTGAGATTTAGTAAAAAGTTGATTAGTAAGCGTGCCTGTTACCCATAAGAAGTTATAATCATATTTCTTAATGTTATCGATTTTTGTAAGAATTTACTTATTAACGATATTTTCAGTATAAAAAAAAGCTATCAATTTTTTAAAATTATTTAAAGCACAAAATGTTTTCTGAGAGTTAAAAATGATATACTTATTTATTTGTAAGTGTACTTACCAAAATCTCGTATGTGTATTACTTTTAAAATCGTTCTATAGCGCGTAACTCATACTAAAAATCGTTTCTTTGAAAGGTACACTCCCAATATAGCAAGCAAAGTAACTTTTTTTGGGTGTATACAACTCTTTGCATCATTAGAAAAATAATATTAAAGTCTTTATTTTTAAATTATGTTAAAAAAAATTATGCAACTTTCGAAATCCTTAAAAAATTTACAGATCTTATCATTTTTAGCAATAATTGAAATGGCCGAAGCTCCGACGGGTAGCAAGATAGAAAGGGTTCTTCAAGATTAAATTAAAGCCTCAATCAAATGCTTTAAATCAAACTTTTTTTTCGATCTGTGCATTCGTTTCAAAGTAATAGTCCATAAAAGATTAAGAAATCACACTATTACGAGTTACATGAAGTTTAAATGGTGTTTTTTAGTAATTTCTTTTATTTGTTATGTAAAACAAAAGCATCTTACGGAAAAGTGTGTAATAACATTTGTATACTTAAAATAATCCAAAAAATATGGGTATGATTGTTAAATAACAAAACATAAAGTTTTAATATATTTACCTAATATTGCTAGAGCATAGAAATCGGAAGAATAATTCTAATTAGAGTGCATTCGTTTTTTTTTTCAACCGAAAATCAAAAAGGTAAAGTTTCGTTAAAATCACTTATATGTATATATAAAAATCAATTATTATTTTTATCATTTAGATATGAGAATACAAATATTGCAAGATGGGGGTTGGTACGCGGAGCGTGTAAGGGGCGAAGCCCCACTAGTGTATGTATATATACATATATATATATATATATATATGTTGTAGGGAGGGTGTAAGAGGGTTGTAAGGGTTGTTTTCTGTAATTCTGAGGGTTGGGAAGGGGGG
>JAPYYV010005071.1:0-16297 GCA_030522625.1 Copidosoma aretas
TTAACCCCCGCCCCCACCCCCCCACCCCACACAGGATTCTCTTGGCCTACCTAACGCCACTCAACTGCTCCTCTAAATTAATTTTATAATGTTTTTGTACCGTTATTGTAGAAATTAATGAAAATTCGTGTGTTCTCTATTAATCCAATTTTTAAATTATTAAACTTTTTGTGTAATACAATCACACCTTAACTTCTAATACACATATACTTTTTCCTACATTTGTATTTAAAAATTTTATGTACTGTACTTTTTAATACATTAAATTATTTAAATAATAATAAATTAACTAAAAATATTGTATATAAAAAGTTATAAAATACATATTTTTGATATCCGATTTTTCCATCTGTTTTTAAATTCCTTAAAAAAAATAAATTCACTTCAAACATTATAATTTAAGAATGATGAAATACATATTCATATGATCTAATTTTTTCATCTATTTTATGACACGCCGTGCTCTAAGTGCGATTTTAGGACACGCTGAGCAAAAAAAGGCGTGTCAAAATCGAACTTATAACATGTTGTGTCATAAAGTATTGTTCGGTACTAGTGTTATAAACTGATTTTCTCCTCGTGTGAACTTGTCACCCTCGCTTCGCTCGGGCGCAAACGTCCACACGAGAAGAAAACTAGTTTATAACACTTATGACATATTAAAAAAATAAGTACATAAAAAAGTATTAAATTTTTTAAATTTATTAGTAAGGATAAAGTTCTCGGTCCATTAAACTTTTTGATGTTAATATTATTATGATACGATATGAAATTAATTATTCATTGTATGTATCCATACGACATAATACAAGTTAATCTACAAATAAAAACATTACATAGTTGTTAAACTAGATAAACCGTCGAAGTATTACTGTATTGACATAGCTTATTTCAATAAGCTATTTAAATAAAGCTACGAGTATATCATAACCTAGAAGCGACAGGACTCCCCGTAGCCATTATTAAATTGAAAAAATAATTATAAATTAATACACTTACTAGTGTAAAAGATATGTACATAAATTACTTATTTTTACTTTTCCAATCGAAAGGACCAGTCTGTATCTAAACTATTTCTTCGATGTATCCGTGTTAAAAAATGATTATTTATTTACATTCATTTTTTATGAATCCATATAAAAGAAAATTTCATCTCAAATATTTTATTTCATGGTATGAATATTTATATCCATGAAATGTTATGAATCAATATAAAAATAATTTTTTTACAACATATACCAAGATCATATATAAAAAAAAAATTGTGTAAAAAAAATTCAAGTAATTACTAATGTTTTTATATCATTTTAAATAAACTTTTATTAACAAAAAAAAATCATTATATAATAAGAGTACATCATGTCATGTATTATTATCAAATAATATAAAAATTATTCAATATAAAAACTATTAGGTAAACATAATAAGTTATTTCGATGTATCCAACAATAATTATTATCAGTAACAGTAAATTTATCAATTGAATATTTCTTTTCAGACTATTTCTAAATTAACATCTCTTTTTACTTAAATAAATATATTATTGTTAGTTTTGCACCTTGATAAGGCTACATAGAATATACCATGAGAAAACAAAGGTTTCCTTAAATACAAACCTACATTATCAAAACTTTGACCTTGATATGTAATAATCGTCATTGCAAAAGCTTTAACTATTGGAAATTGTTTACGATATAAATTAAGTGATAATATAGATGTGTTTCCTGTGTTTACAGTAAATCGACGAATAAAAATCTTTTCTCGATTTTTCTCCAGTTATTATTTCCCCTTCTAAGTTGTACTGCATTCATTGAGTAATTATAAATCGTGTACCATTACACAAACCGTCGATTATAATCAAATTTCTGAGTAACATTACTATCATACCAATTTTAAATTGTCCTCCATGGATATTATTCAACATTTCCACTGAAAAATTTATATGAATATTGTCTGACTTATCAACTTTGCTATACATTGTGTTATCTATGCTACAATAAGTTTAAGTTTCTCCTTCACCAATTTTCAATAATAATTTTAAAAATTCTTTATCATTACAACGAATATGTATTTCTAATTCTAAAGTTTTGAATTTTACAAAAATCTCCTCCTTAAACAATTAGTATATTTTCGACATATTTATCCATGATACATAAATCTCTTAAAGTTCTGTCGAGTATTTCCAATGATTTTCTTGGAATTATCGAAGCTTCATCCCAAATGATTAAATCAAATCGTCTTAACTTTTTTCTGTCAGATTCGAATTCTAAAAACGCACGAAAAATTTTAATAATTGATTAGGAAACACAATAGTGATTGCATCTTTGAAAATACAATAGATTTTCGAATAATGATCAATTAATCTAATTGCTAATGCAGTGTATTTGATCATTTTATATGTTTTTCATTTATATGTTGTCATATCTTCGAAGGACGTGGCAACGTTTACTTTATTTAAAATCAGTTGAAAAAACCGTTTATGATCCTTTGAAGATATAATGCTTAATGTACATATTGAAGTATTTTTCATTACATTTTTTCTTTTTTCCCAAATTTTTAATTTGTTATTGAAAATGTAATATTCTGCAATATTTACAACATTATGGAATTTGCGTAATCAACATGTTTATTTAATTCAAACTAAGCTATTAGTTGTATTTCGTAGTTTTTTTAAATTGTTGTTTGTATTCAAAATAAATAGCTTAATTTACAACTGAACACCTTCAACCACAGATTAGAAATTTTTGTATATATCTTCCTTTATTACTAGTTGTATGGTAGAAAGTAAGTCTCAGCCCCCCTCCCCACTTCACTCTGCTGCCTCTTAGTAAACTCTCAAACTACGTAGTGAATCGTCAATTTTTACGTGATTTTTCACCCCGTTATATTAGGGTTAGTTCCATCCGCTTCCACTCGTCTCCTGTCATTCGACATTAGCTCCTTCTCCACCTCCCCTTTACTAACCCCTTGAATACCCTATCTACGTTCCACTTAAAAAGCGTCGTATTACGTTTTTTTAAAACGATTCTTAACCCAAATATGATTAAGTTAGCTCTCGTTGCTCGTTCTTTATTATCTCCAACGATACCATATTCTTAACCCAATAACAGTTGCTTTACATTCCTTAATACAATCTATCAACACTCTTACACCTACTCTACCTGTTTGTCTCTTATCTTTGATAAAAAAATATTTAAAATTTTTATTTCTAAAAAAACTATGCTTTAAGATGTAATGTTTTCTACCTCAAGAAGTCACAATATTATCAATAATACATTTTTCGATTACCATATGATATTTTGATTTAATTATATACAACTTTTGAAGTCCATAATAACCTTTCTTGTGTTAATTGGGAAAGTTTCTACTACATGCTCTACTTAGATTACGAGTGGGAGATCCAGCAATCATTTTTATGAAAGAGTATTTGTGATAAGTAACATACTATATAATATATTGATGATATATAATATCCATTATTGTTTGATATTTTTAGCATCGTTACAAATCATTACTGTTTGTGCAGTGATCATACTTATATAATCTTAAAAAACTCCGGAGCACAGACGATTTTCGAGGACCACACGAAATTTGAAAAAATATACTATTTAATTAATATCATTTGATTCATAGAAAAATAATTTATTCTATTTATTTAATACTATGACATTTTATATGCCGTCCAAACCAGTCTAATCTAAAAAAACTAGATATAACTCTAGTGAAATTAAAAAGTCAAATAAAACTAGAAGTAGAAGGCGGGGCAAAATGATAATAGCTGGCGATTTAGATGATAGGATATAATGGGAGCAAACAGAAAAAGACACTGATGTTTGTAGCCAATGAAAGTTAGAGGATAAATATCCAAATGACGGCAGCAACAGTTAAAATAGTGCGGAAGCGTTAGATTAGTAATGAAAAAACAGGTATGCAAGGTAATATTGGGAAGGGTTGATGATTTCTGTGGGAGACGAGGAGAGATTAGTCCCACTTTTGTATTGGGGGTAAATATGGAGGGCTATAGTGCTGTTAAAACTTTAAAAGAGGTAACTGAGAATAAGTCTGATCATCTATCGATGACCTTTGAAATAGCAGGTGATATTTTACAAGAACGATAGAGAGGAGCAGAAGCAGTTTATAAAAAAAAAGTCTTATAGAAAGAGAGTAATAAATATGAGTAATAAAGAAGAGTAAAAAAGACAGAAGAGAAATATTTGGAGCAAATAAATAACTAAAGTGGAATAAATATTACAGAAGATTCAGACAGTTTACCTAATGTAACTAGCCAGGTAACAGAGGAACTGACAATTATAAGGTTGTGACTATTAAAGTTAATAAACAAAAACAATTTGGAGAGTAGAGGCACAGATTTTTTTTATTACGATGAGGTTGTTTTTTCAACGAAATACGGACCAACTTATTTATAAATAAAAAAATTGTATGTCTCTACTCTCCAAGTTGTTTTTGTTTATGGACTTTAATAGTCACAACCTTTTTTATATAAGAGGCAAGTGATAAGGTAGGAGCTTTCTATTTCATATGAAAATAATAAGATTAAAAAAGGAAAATGATTGCAAAATTGAGAAACAAGATTTTAGATTAATTGAACTGATAAAAAAAATTACAGGTAATCTCAACAAACAGACAAAAAATACAAAATTAAGTAGAAAAATCGTATCCAAGACGGGAAAACGAGGTTAAAAGAAATTCTTAGAGATAAAAAAATGAAAAAAAAAAGAAAAACACTGAGCAAAGTAACAAAAAGAAAAATTCACATAAGTTTTGGAAAGTGATTGGAAACTTCAAACCGAAAAAATAGAAGGATAAGAATAAGAGAAAACGCATGAAAGAATAATTTTAAAAATTTGATAAAGGACAAAATTGAGATATGTTACACGGAAAATGAAAAAAAGAGTATACAAATCGACAGCAAAGTCTTAAAAGATTTTAACAAGGATATATCGATCATTAAATTAAAAAAGATCCTAATAAAAATAAAAAGTGGAAAAACCGCAGAAGACGACGGAATTGTAGGGGAATGTTTTAAAAATTTGCCTATCATATTGATGATTTAATGAACAAACATACTTGATAGGTTCTGTACAGAAAAACATATTATATGAAGGTGGGAAAACGCAAGAATACACCTAATTCACAAGACGGAAAAGGAGTAGGAGGACGTTAAAACTACAAAAGAGCAACGTTTTCAAATGTAGGGTTAAGGATATTAGTATTTACCATAGCTAAAATAGTAAAAAAAAATGTGTAGTATCATATAGTAAAGAAGAGTAAGGCTGGCTTCAGAGCAAAAAGTACAACAAGGGACCATATTTTTGTACGGAATAGTTTAATTCAAAATAAACTATAGCAAGCGGGAAATGATATATATGCTGGGTTCGTAGACTTCAAAACAGCATTCAATACGATCAACAGAAAAACGTTCTCGACAAAATTGGAGAGAGTAGGGATACGTATAAAAATGATAAAAATTTTAAAAAGAATCTATAAATGAACAAAAATTAAGTGATTACGGGCCAGGGGCAAACACATTGATTTGAAATAGTAAAAGGGGTAATAAAAGGATAATTATAAAGCATGGTACACTTTAATTCATTTATAGAGGATATCAATAATAAGTTAGTCTTAAATACTACAGGTGGTGTTATAGAAGGCAAACTAAAAATCCACTGCCTTAAATTGTCTGATAACGTTGCCTTAGAGTGTAGAATTATGAAAACAAAAAAATGCTGAATGACTTAGACAAATATGGTACGGAAAGTAGACTAGAAGTTAACATAAAAAAAACAAAAATTTTAATTATAAGGAATGGAGAGGGGATAGTGATAGATCAGTTCGAATTCAAAGGCAAGATATTGGAAGTTCTGAACTAGCACATAGACCGAGTAGTGTGGTTCTCAACAAAAAATATCTTCTCGTGGCACGGAGAAAAAAGACAGGTAGTATGCAAAGAGTAGTCAACGCAGTTTGAGTATTTAAAAGAAAACTTAATTAAACAGTTTTAATAGAAGAAAATTTCTCTAGGATTTTATGATAATTTTAGGTCGCTCATACGGAGAGGAGACTTCCGTATATATAAAAAAAGAACACATAGAAAAAATAGAAGGCAGATTTACAAATATAATGTTGTATTTATTTGTCAGATCTGTGAACTTATTCTATGTATTGACTATATTTTTTCGCTTTCCCAGCGTATTTCTATGTTGTCATTTTGGTTGCCTACGTTTTTACACATACACGTATTGAAAAATCAGTTTATAAGATATTGAATAATATATTCAATATAAGAATGTATTCTTGAATACACACATGCGTACACATGTAGCCAACCAACATGCACAAATAAAGATATGCTTAGAAATCTGACATATAATCATTACATGGAGTAAGTTCACAGTTTTGGCATATAATTATAAGCCCTTTTTTTGGTCATACTTAAAATTTTTAAAATCAACTATGCATATGCGTTCATAAAATGGTAACATTTAAATATTATTACCTATCGAAACATAAAGATCAGATATTTCTAGGGAAATAAAAATAGTTTAACAAATTTAAATAGTTCCGAAAACGTTTTTAAAATTTCTATTTAAAAACTTTAGAATTCGTTAAAGTAAAACTAAAAGGCAAACTCTTAAGTACATATCGGTACTTTTAGTATTATTCAGTGTATAATAATATAGAAGTAACAAAACATTCTAAAATTTCGTTTGAAAATTAATTAAAGATAAATGCAGTAAGTTTAAAGTTATTAAAAGCCATTTAGCTTTTCCCAGAATGCACCACGTGTATAAAGACTTGCTATGCATTTCATGTATATGTCGTTTTTAATGTGTGTACGTAAGTACAATTTACTTAACGAAACAAATTTTGTTATAAACGTAATTTATTATTGTTTCACAAGAATTGATAATATTTCCATTCTATTACTTAAACCATAAAGTACATTACTCCAAACGATACTTTTTATTTCTTTAGAATTCTCTAATCCATTTTGGATAAAAAAATTGTTAGGATTTTTGCACCTAGATAGTGCAACATACAATTGATTGTAAGACACTAATGGCTTTTTTAAGTATAAACCTCATCTATCTAAACTTTGACCTTGCGACTTATTTATAGTCATAGAAAATGCAAACTGAAAGGGAAATTGTTTACTGTATAAAATAAAACGTAATGACGAGAAAGTGCCAGTGGATAAAGTTGTTCTTGAAATTAATAAAATGTTTCCAATTATTTCACTAATTATAATAGCAGCCTTAATTTATACTTGTATAATTTTGTTATCTTGAGTCTAATAGCGCTACATAATCCATTTAAAATACATGAATTTTGAATCTGCATGACGATGGTATTTATTTTTAAATTTAGTTTACGAGGCGGAAGACCTTCTCGAATAAAATTTAGATATTTCATAGGAACATTAATGTATATTTTATCATCAGTTCTATCTAGTCTCCTTTATGTTGTGTGATCCACACAAGAATAAGTTACAGTTTTACCGGTCATTGTGTTTCAAATTTTATTATTCAATGAATACGTACATTTATCATGTGTTGTTAAAATAACGTTATTTAATAAAGTATCATTTACATCGTTAAAAATTTTCGAACAAACATCATTTGTCATCCATTCTTTTGGAATTTTAAAATAAATTTTTTTTTTCTTTCTTAATTTTTAATAGTAATGATGAAAATTTTTTATCGATTGACCGCATATTGTTTTGCAATTTTTTAATTTTTAAAAGTAACCACAGATGAGAAAATTCGATGGTTCCTCTAATTGTTGTAATTTTATTTTAATATCTTACGGTATGTAGAGTTTGACGAAAATATCCACCGAGTATTATTAGTTCACCTTTAGATGGAATATTATCATTTGATAAATCGCGCAACGTACAATCAACGATTTCCAATATTCTTAGGTATTATGCAAAAACAAAGCATAATAACTCTGCAGGATGTCCTGCAGGAAATTTTGCAGAAAATTCTACCCTTCCACCAGGATAAATTGGTAAGGAAAGGCCATCTTGTAAGACTAAACAGTGTTCTCCGCGTGTAAGACTTATGCTATTCTAAGAAAAGTGGACGTGATAATTTTAACAGTGTAATCCTGATAAATAGGCAACAGGTCGGTCGTTCTAAGAATGATTTTGGAACCATTCATTTATTTAGCAGTGATGACCAGAACTATCTAAACACATCAATTGCGCACTATCAATCATAGAAATATAGAAAATATTAAATGATTTAACGAATCTTATCCCACAGTTTAACACTAATGATGTACCGAACTTTATATATATTTATACCAATCTTTCGAAAAGTACGTCGATCCTGAAGAAAAAAATCTCTGTATCAATGATAATTACAAAATCTTCTGGGTTCATAGAAAATAATTAATTATAACCATAAAATGAAAAAAATTTAAAAAGAAGTAATTTTTTACCCTATGGTACTTAAAACTATTTTAACAAGATTTCATAAATACAAGCCGTTCTCTAAATGTCTGAAGTTATCAGACCCTGATCATATACCCCCTGGAATCTCTTCGTTATATCCTAAAATGATAATCCATACCTTGAAAACCCGAAAATTTTGGATTTAACACGTGCCCCTAGACGCAATTTGATTTCCCATTTAAATAGCATAGGATTTTTAAATTTTAACCTTGTTTGATTTTTTTCACCACTTTAAGTATTTTTTCTGGATTTTTAAATCACACCATTGAATTACGTATCACTTAGACTTGATTTATTGATTTTTTCCAGCTCAATATGAGCATATTGAAAAAGTTCGATTTTGGCCTTCAAAGCCTTCGAAGAACAAAAAATCCAAAATATGAAACTTTTTCAACTTGCTTATTTTGAGCTGGAAAAAATCAAATAATGAAGTCCAAGTGATAAGTAATTCAATGGTATGATTTAAAAGCCCAGAAAAAATACTTTAAGTGGTGAAAAAAATTAAACAAGGTTGAAACTTGAAAATTCCATGCTATTTAAATGGGAAATCAAATTGCGTCTAGGGGCACGTGTTAAATCCAAAACTTTCGGGTTTTTAGGGTATGAATTATCATTTTAGGATACGACAAAGAGATTCCAGGGGGTATATGATCAAAAAGTCAAAATCGGTAAATAACGGACACCCTAATGTATATATATAAAGTACAAATTTTTACATAAATTTCATATGGAGAATCTTATGTTCAAGAATGAAATGGGGATCTCTGGCTTGTCATGGTTTGATAGGGCTCCCGTCCAAAACTTCTACGGTTTATATTATTCCATAACTAAGTATAATCTGAATTTATATATGCATTGGTATAGTGTCATATAAATACATATAGTTTATCAATTTATAAACCTAACACTTTTTTGACCGACACCTCTTCGATTCACCTGTATCTTTTTTACGGAGTCCATATTGCAAAAGAGAGATTCGGGTTGGAGGATAAAAAAAAACTTTTCCCCTAAATGGAGCTAATTTAAATTTCAGGGATTTCGTAATTTTTGGCTTCGAGACTCACTTTAAAAGTTCATAACTCCGGTTCTGTTGGAGCTGAATAATTGTTTCTTTTTTTTTATTTTAAAGCTAAAAGCATGCGCTGTGATGAAAAAAATTGTTTAAATTAAAATTATGAACTTTACATTGCTTATAAGAGTTTGATTGTTCAAATCAATTTTTAACTGTGGCCCTCACCGTATAGCTAGTTTTTAGTATTTTTATTGTATTGTACGTCATTAAAAACATGTTTTTAAGATATGGTATCTTTATTATTACTATTGTTGAAATGTTAATTTTTATAGCGCTACACTTCAAAAAGGTGGTTTTACGTTGATGAAAAGAAAGTGATAGCTCGAATCGGATAATTAAAATTAAAATTTGAAGATAATAAAAGATCTACAGTCGTTTCCTAAACTATTTTTCGACATAACAATAAAATTTTCGAATAAAATAAAAAAAAAATTTTAAATCACTGATAAAGCTCTAGACTTCTTGCGTCACTGGGTGGTTAAAGACCAGTTATTGCTGAAGTAACTTTGTCTTCATTATTCAGAGTGCCCTGTGTGCCACATGTACACTGAATAAAGTTTCGGCAGGCAACTCACCCGTGAGGGAGCTCTTATTTTAAAAATGGACTTGAGGCGACACGCTCGCTCAGCGGGACCGCCTCGGCGGAAGTGCAGTATGCCAGGAGCGAGAAAGCGATTGTATAGGCTGAGAGGAAGCGCTATCCAATAACTTAAAGGTTAGCTACCTGCTGCAAATTTTTTCAGTACATAAAACTAAAAGTTCGTCAGCTGTTAGATCAGATGTGCACTGGATTCTGTCTGCTGCCGCCGGAATTTTTTGTCTTGTCAAGGCCTAAATAGAATTACTTACCTTTGCTGTGCGCGCCAGTCCTTTGCTGTTTTTTACTTAAATCTTAGTTAAAACTGTTAACGTCATTAAGATACTTCAAATGAACCTCCGCTCGTGACTGTGACTTTTTACCTGGATTATTGTGCCATTATAACAGTGCCAAAACCATTCAAACCATCAGATGTTTTAATATATTGAATATACAACACCACCCGTTTACCAAAACATCAGAATTGAGAACAGTAAATAAAAATCAGCTCCAGTCGTTAAATTTACTGATCACTTCTGAGTCATAAGAACAACAAATATGTACTTCTTGCCGCGTCCGGATCTTAAAGGTCAAAAAAGAAAATAAAGACAGGAAAGATAACGTTCAAATTAAATTGGTACGTATTATAGTTCTTTGCACATCATATTGAGAATTTTTGGAGGTACCTAACCTGAAGTCCTGTGGCTAGTTCTGCATCACAGGGTGACCCTAGCAGGTGGGCTATAAGAAAAAATTTTGAAGAAAAATATGTCGCAATCATCACCTTCAAGCAGTGGGTTATAACAGATAGTACTTCATGACCATCTCTAATATCACCTGTGGATTAATTTTTAGAACTTTTAAGTAACGGCTTAGGAAAATTATTGGTACACCCTTTTCATTAATGAACAAAGGGATTTTTTAAATAATAAACAATGTAATTTAACGAAAATTGAGTATTTCGTAATTTGTGATTTCTCGGAAAATTATGCCTTTGTTATTCAAAATTCTGTTTGAGGTATACAATGGAATCACGACATTTTTTCGATTTACTATAGAGATGACCAAAATTAATTCAAAATTAATAGTACATTTCGTACCATGGGCGCAAAGTAAAAAGATCACGCCCGAAGGGCGGGGTTTTCGTATGTGTGTGCCCTAGGTGCGAACGACGTTTTTCCTTCCGAGGGTGAAAAGTCGAACTTTGCGCCCGTGGGCACACTTTGGGCCCGCTAATCACTTTGCGCCCTAGGGCCGGAAAGCGATTCAAGGGCCCAAAGTACAGCCCGAGGGCGCAAAGACTTTGCGCCCATGGTAAGGAAAAGAATTGTTTGCATCTCTGAATGTTTACATCACAATACGATTACAATTTACCTTTTTAAAAGAGAGGTGGTGAAATTTATTAAAGTAAACTTGACAGAAATAAATAATAGTAGTTTTCGTCACAAATGTGCATCTCTCCAGGGCGATCCCTGGGCCCGAGGGCACTTGCGAAGCCACGCCCAAGGGAGTCTTGGGCCCCCCCTGGTCGGATGCACATTAGCGACGAACGCTGTATTTCCTACTGAGGGTGTACCAGGGTTGCATAAGTGCCCAAGGTAGGAAAAATAATGTATTTTTCCTACCTCGGGCCTTTTTGGAACCCTGGTACACCCTCGGTAGGAAAAATAGCATTCTTCACGCATGTGCACCCGGCCAGGGCCGTCCCAACAGTCCCTCGGGCGTTACTTCGCAAGCACCCTCGGGCTCAGGGACCGCCCTGGAGCGATGCACATTTGTGAAGAAAACTACTATTTCGTACAGTGCGCGTGGACAATATAATAATGGATTTTTTTTTATAAATCTAACTAATTATCTGGAAGACTTTCAAATGGCTGCAGAGTAGCACTTTCTCTGCCTTCTCACGGGAAGGGACCCTGCGATGGAATCGGTGGAACTTTAAAACGACGTGCTGCTAAAGCTAGTCTTAAAAAAGTAAATGATTCTATTTAGACACCAAAAGAACTATCAAATTGTGCACCAAAATCATTATCAAATATAACTTGTCACTATTCTCCCAATAATAAAACAAAAATATTAGAGCGTTTTACAAAAGCTATAACGATAAGAGGAACTTTAAAGTACCACCATATGTTTCTACTATGTCATCAAGCATTAGAAAACAAGATATTTTCACTGTATGAGAAAAAAACTGTTGTCATAATCTTTAAGTTTATCGTACTACATATATTTCAACTAAATCTAAATTTTATGATTTATAATTGTAATTTTACAAAGAAAATATTTACCAATAATAAGTTAAACCAAAAATAAATTTTTTCTATATGATCAAATAATTTTTCATCATGTGTATACTATTCATTTTTTTTTCAAAGTATTGATTGCTACTAAATATTCATTTTTTGTGGTAACATAATACTTACTTATATTAAAAAAGAAATGATATGAGGCAAAAAAAGTGGTACATAAATTTGAAACGATGATTTTTAACATTTTTTGCATTTCATTGGAAAAGTTTAATGTTATCTTGAAAAATAGTTTTAACAAAAACATTAAATTTTTTTATTATCTACAACTTTATTACGTACTTCTTTTAATCTGAACTATAGTTTTCTTTTCATTCACGAAAAACCGTTTTTTTTACGTGTAGCGCTACATAAATATATTTTGGAAACATGATTTGGTTGAGAATACGATAAAAATACAAAAAACTTGCTACGCTACAATGTGAGGGCCATCGTCAAAGTTAATTTAAACAATCAAGTGGTCAATAAAATTATAAACTTAATAATATTGATCAAAACATTTTTTTCAATAAAGCTCATGCTTTAAGCTTTAAAATAAAAAATTTTTTTAGCTCTAACAGATCCGGAGTAATGAATCTTAGAAGTGAGTCCCCAAGCAAAAAAATTACGAAATTTATAAAATTTAAATGCGACTTTTTTTTTAAAAAACGTTTTCTTAACCCTCGAACACGCATCCCTTTTTTTCGATATAGAATCCGTAACAAGAGTTTCAACCAAATCGGAGATGTGTCTTTCAATTTTTATCAAAATCCGTACACTTTGTTGAAAAATTACCCATACACAGGATCAAAATTTTACACATAGTTTACCAAGAATATTAACAAAAAAAATATTAGCGCAGACAAACTTTATACTTACAAATTAATTTTAAAAAATTGATAAAATAATTTATGATCATATCATCAAGTAATAATCGTATACCAAATAAATAGCCATTAATTATTTGTATGTATAATGTCTATCTATTTGCCTTTCGGGTGGTGCAAATAAATAGTTAAAAAAAGATTAATATACATAGCATGTAACCAACTTAAATTTTATCGACAAAAAAATTACATTTACTAAATTTTTCGAAAAACTGTACATAATTATTTTGTAAAAGATGACAGGAGATGTATAGATCATGTGGGGGAAGGAGGGTCTGAGGGAGATATAGGGGGCTTTAGGGGCCTGGGCCCAAAATGTTATGAGTCGAAATAACGGAAAAAAAGACTGAATCTTTTTCCATTTTGTGGGGGGCTGTAGGAAGGTTGTGTGGAATACCCTGAATAAATAACTATATAATATAGGAAGATGTATACTAGTAGAATTTCGCTTTCCTGCGTGCTACGCGCGCAATTCCCCGTGCCGTGATAACAACTTTTAGTCAAGCTCTACGTTTTTGATAAAATGTTTAAAAGAAAAATCTATTTTTAAATTATGTCTATAATAAATTAAATATTTAAAGAACATTTATTCTGAGATCTAAAAAGACCAATTATGAATTACAATATGTTAAGGGATACTGCTCTTTCTGTGCTCAATAAAACACGGTTTTTTTAGATTCTCCCCCGCTGTACTAAATTCGTAATATCAGTAGAATCCTTTTCTAGTATGCTACAATACTAGGGAATTAAAAACGAAACATGTTTGTTTTTTAGAGTTGGATACAAATTATTTTATACAATTATGAAGCAATATATGAATGCATATTCTTTATTCAAGAATAACTTCTATAAAATGGGTACAATCAGATTTTTGTATGATGTTTTTTTTAAAGTTGTTTTAATTCTAAAATGATTTTTGATAAAGTCACGGAAATAAATTTTCAAAAATATTTAAGTGCTGATAATTTATGTGCGCATCGTTGGTACATTAATATGTCTTAGAAGTTGATATTTGCGAATTACTTATATTTTAGGGCATCTATCACAAAAGTTAATCGTTAATAAATTACAAACAGTGCAAATATAGATAATGCGGAAAGCCCTATCATAATATGTCGCGATTAATTCACATTTTATTTAAATATTAACTTTTTTTTTTGTATTCACTCGTATTCATCAGACAACTGGACAAAAATATAAGTCGAAATCTACAAAAAAAAACAATTTTAGGGGTATATTAATTTGGAAACATCATTTCGTCGATCATACCGTCTAGCAGAAATATAATGTGTTCCAACAGAGCTTATTATTTCGTCTTATTAATATCACTCCTGAAAGAAGTACGGCAATAAAAACGCAGCAGCACCATGATCTAATCAATTAATTCTTTCAATTTATGCTTATTTCCGAAATATGTTACAGTATTTGTTCGGAAAGTAATCTAATGTTCGTTAATGTACCTTTAATTTAAGCCCTTGTTGAGTCAATAATTTTGGACATGGTTGCAGTTACGGACTTTTTTTTTAATAATCTTGATATTCCAAATTACCAATGTAGATGATTCACTACATCACAAAAAAGCCTCGGACTGCCAATTTTAAGCTGTTATTCCTTTAACATTGCGATTACAGCAATAAATACTTTTGGGTACCTTCCACTACAAAAGTTTCTTGTGTAAAAGAGACTGCCTGATAGTAAACATATAGAGAGTTCAAGCATTACCAGCCATCATGGTCTGTGCATGCCAGATATTTTTTATTTATGTATGTATCTACGTATGTGTGTATTTTTGTTTGTCCGTGTACGATTTTACGAATTTATGTATAAATGCCAGATTTACTGCATGGATGTTAAGATATATGTTTGCATTTAGTACTATTTTTTACAGTAACTAATAGATAATTGAATTAGACTTTTTTTTTTCTTATCACTAATTTGCATTATTTTTTTCATTGACTCAAATTACTGATCAAAAGAAAATCATATGTAGTATTATGCATTAGTACATATGTTGAAGGTAAACCACTGAATCAAACTCATTTATAGCATCGAAACAATTTTTCAAGATTTTCAACGGACTCCAATTTATTAAGCTAGCCACTTTTATAGTCTTTTAAGATGCTGGACAGGGTTACTACTATAAAAAATTCTTATTTACGATTACCGCAAAGTGAAGTTGAAAAATTATGGAATATATTTTATCCAAGAATAAGAAGCAAAAACGGAAAAAAAATTTATTTTTAAAATCCTTGAAAAATTATTGAGATGGAAGAGGGCGATATAAAAAGACCTTAACAGTCTAGAAACCAAATATCCATCGTGAAATAATGGTATAAATTTGAGATGGATACCTATGAAAAAATATTAATAATAAATAAAGATTATTGACTATGAGCAAGTCTCGAGTGGCACTGCCACTGCCAGAATCATGTAACAAATTTAAACGTTGATTCACAAATGTTGTTCTAATTACACTATTATGTGTTTGGTGCATCTGCAATGCTGGTTCACATTCGGCCCCTCATTTGCCGTACAGTTGATTCGTTAAGTCCGTATTGGAATCGGTCACATAGCGCTCACGCCCGCGCCGTCTGTGAGCCATCTCGCAAACTAAGGAGAGAAGGCTTTTCGTCAGACCAAAAGTGAAGTATACATATTGTATTACTGTACATGTAGTGGATTTATTTATTTACAGTCAAGATTTCGTCATCTCTGTTGTTAAAGTTTGTGCTAAGTATAAGGTATGTAAAAGTGTACGTATCATTGAAATTGATTCGCTAATCGGTGATTCTTTGTAAATGTGAGGAACTGGTTAAAAGCTATAGTGTGTGCCTTGCCCTCCCGCTTCACTTTGTGTACTCGAGTGCTTACTAAACTCCTGCTCTGCTTACGATTTCCCTTTACTTCTCTCAAGTTCTCTCAAACTCTCTTGTATGCTCTTACACATATACTACGTACTCTTTCGATCTCCGTATATGTTAAAAGCAGTATTGAAAA
>JAPYYV010005072.1:0-15837 GCA_030522625.1 Copidosoma aretas
TTGTTGGGCTACGCAACCCGCGCACTTCTTGCACTAACTTCTGATTCGATGGATGTAATATTTTTTTTTTAAATAGACACTAAACTATTTTTAAACAGATTTTTTTATCTCTGTTAACCTACGAAATCAATTTAGTTTTGAAATTTTTTGATAGTTTCCATGACCCTTTTCGCACAAGGGATAAAAACTTTTGAATGTACATAAAAATTTGATGTCTAAAAAATTTGCACGATTGGTCAATAAAAAAGTTGAATAATTGATATTAAATTTCGTTTAGAGACCCAAATGCACATAGTTGTTACTTTCTCAAGCATGAGACTAAAATCATTAAAAGATGTATATGAATATGCAAAAAAAATTAATGAACGATAACAATTATGGGCCGATAAGTATATGGAACATTTAATCATCCAAACTCAAGAAGCTATCGTAGCTTAGTTGTATGTCTTTTACTTTAGAACACGGAGATCGTGGAACATCGAATCACTTAGATGTTAATTTTTTTTCTTCCCTTAAGTAGTATGAGGTATGGTTTTTTTTTATTTGGTTCACTAATTAATATCTTAATAAAATCAAATATAATTAAAATCATTATCATTCTACTACTAACAATTCAAAACAAAATTTCAACTTTGAAATTCTTTACAATAAAAAAGTTAAATAGAATTTATATGACGTTAGGCTTATTTCTTTAATTATTTACGTATTTAAAAGTTTTTTTAATTATTTTTCTAAGTCATGAACTCATTCTGCCATGAAAAAATATAAAAATAAAGTAATTCAGGTATGATGTACCTCGTCATTCATGTTGAAAGGCAGTTCCACTTTATAAGCGTTTAACATAGAATGTTACGTTTTTGGATCCATTTAAAAATACAGAAAATATAAGGTAATATTAAGCATCCTTAAGAATAGGAAAATAATAAAAATATTAACTCGAGGTCGAAATAAAAAAAATATAAATGAAGGTGATTTGACCACACGATCTCTGTGTTCGAAAGCCAAAGATACACAACTAAGCTACGATAGCATCTAAATTTTAATGATTAGATGTTCCATATACTTACCGGCCCGTAATTGTTATCATTAATCATTTATTTTCGCATGATTATTTATATATTTTAATAGTTTTAATCTCTTGCTTGACAAAATAAAAATTATGTGAATTTAGTTCTATAATTGCAATATAATATCAATTATTTATTTTCTTTATTTAACAAACAAGCCAATATCTTAAACACCTATTTTTTATGTATATTAAAAAGTTTTCAGCATAATTTCCGAACATTGGAACGAATTATCTCGAGTATTCGAGAATAATGCTTTGGGAATCCTGTGTAACGTCTGGGTATACATTAACTTTATTCGGAAAATAATAAATTTATTGAAGTAACCTTCAGCTCTTTTTGAGTCAAGCAAATCTTTTGGGAAAAGCGAAATACAAAAACCATCGTTTAGAATAGTCTGAAGGTAAGAAAAAAAAAAATTTCCTTCGAAGATTTGAACTAGGTACCATCGGATTCAATAGTCAATATGTAGCTAAGTGGACCAGACTTTCTACGGTAGGTATATAATAAAAAGTTGCATATACTTATCGACTTTCTCCAATGCTCTACTTTTTTTAAGGTTTTTTTTTAGTCCCTATTAAAAATATATTTTAGCAAACTTATTTAATTATGAAACATTAATTTAACGTATCAACGTCTAAAATTTAGTCCCAAAGGTGTGAATGTGAATGAACACTTTGAGAACATGTCTTATCATACAGAACTAATGATTTTGGTCGTGCTTACTTATCGGAGAGCTGAATAAGACAAAGTTCATAATTTATTTAACTGACATTAAATTAATATTCAATTTTTATTAATTATTTCACAATTAATACATATTTACCTATTCTCTTTGGATCCAAACTTATTTGGAGTAAGCTAGCACAAGTATTACATGAAATAAATTTACGTCTAACAAGTGAAAGGTTTTCGTTAATTGCACAAAAAATTTTTCATGTTTAGTATTAGCCAATGGGTCTGAAATATTTTTTTCAAATAAATTGTGTCAACAAATATTCTAGAATATACCGGCAATTTTAAAACTTAAAGTGTAAGAAATATTAGAAAAATCGGATAGCCAAATGTATACAAAAGTTGTAAACTATAAGACATATAAATTTCATCAGAAGCTTGTTTGAATATTTATTAACAGTATGGCTATAAATTATTAAATTTAAAAAAAAAGTATCGACTAGAAATTGAATAAAAATACAAATGAAGACACAATCACCTTGAGCGGTTGAAACTTATATGGACATAAATTATTTCCTCTTCATCAGATCTGCTCTGGCCAAGTGGATACGGTGCTCGACACTAAATTTTTCCGGAACAGGTTCAAGTTCTACGTCCTACGTTCCGTGATTACACTGACATTTTTTTTTTTTTCTATATTAAGGAGTGTTTTTTTTTATTTAAAATAAATCCAAACGTCTCGTACACGCTAAAAATTATTTGTAATTGTTGCGAAAATGGAGTAAGCCATGATACGTGTTTGACATGGAATTTCAAGCCCTTCACACGAATTCGACACGTGTCTGTTGACACGACGCGCGACGGCAGAAATTTTCTACGTGGCAAGCACGTTGCAAACACAAGTTATGTTTATAGGAGCACATTGAAGTACTATATCTACTTTTTATATGTGAAAAAAAAATACGTGTTACATATTTTTGGATAATCTTTCTGACGTACCAAATAAAATAATTAAAGTAAGATTTTAATTGATTATCCTCACAATGTTAAAAATGTTTCACATTTAATGTTAAAAAAGCTTTATTTACGGATGTATATTGGTACTGACGTTAGTAGTAAATATACTTGCTGGTTTAGCAATACCCAACAAACAGGATCATCGGCGCCAGCAGCAGCAGGAGGAGGGGGCGGGCGCGGGTCTCAGACGCCCGCACGTGTATGTGAGCCCTCCGTGTGTGGTAGAAGGCCAGATTTGTCATCGCGAGTTCGCCAAAGTTTTATCCGTGCTAGTGAACTGTGATTTTTTTTTATAAAAATTAATTAAATCATTGATTAAGTTGTAAATAAAATAGAAAAATATTTATTAAGAATAAAAATTGTGTAGATAGAAGATCATTAGAACAACTATATTTTGTACCCATTCATCATAGCTGGTTTTAGTGCTGCACCATCACCAGTGGTAAGTAAGGAAGGTATCAATGGGGGGAGAAGGATGATAAGGATAAGGACGATGACGATGACGACGATGAGAAGGAGGAGAAGATGAGCAAAGATGAAGTCGATGGCGAGCTGGGGGACGATACATTGCATTATTAGAAGATTTGCGCTATAGGTTTGCATTTGTCGTCCACCATCGCGAATATTTTTACAAGTTTCACGAGCCTCCACGGTTTCCAGCTTTTTCAGTTGTATAACCGCCTTGCCTACGACTAATGATCAGGCCAAACATTTTGCATCTGAATTTTTAATAAGCACGATGATCGTTTTGAACACGTATTGATGGTTATAGTTTTTCTACTTGTATGCCCCTGATCCCTACATGCTTTTACCCTCGTTACCGAAATTATAAAATCCTCATCAATATTAAAATTTTCATTACTTTGTGCCAACCCATTCACTGGGGTCCACATATCTGAATATACAAAATTTTGACTCAGCCGTAAAGATAACGCCGCAGTACTACGTGAAAAAGTACTGCTTTGGATATTTACACCTATCTTATTGTGATCGGATGCTGGTACCGTTATTTGGTAATGAATATCGCAGATAGCTTCTTCAATCCACAAAATTGGGTCTACACCTACTCACTGAGTTATTATTTTCGATACTGCACGCCTACCTTCTACACCGTACTTTTTTATAAAGTAAGCTTCTTCGTTACGGATAGTGTACTGCACATCAGCGTTGTCCATTTCTAACGCTTCTCTGCCTTCTCTGCCCTCTATTTTGCCTTCTTCGTCTCCTTCGCTCATCTCCTCCTCCTCCTTCTCCTACTTATCGTCATCGTCGTAATACTTATAATCCTCCTTCTCCCCAACTATACCTTCCTTACTTACCAATGGTGATTCTGCAGCACTGAAACAAGCTATAATGGAAGAGTAATAAATATAGTTGTTCAATTGATCTTCTGTCCATACATTTTTTAATCTTAACAAATATTTTTACATTTTATTTAGAACTCAATAAATGATTTAGTTCAATTTTAGAAACAAAATCACGATTCACTAGCACGGATATAACTTTGGCGAACTTGCGATGACAAATCTGGCAATTCGCTTATGCTTGACTCTGTATATAATACAGAGTCCTTATCCTCGGCCATAATGTAGAGCCAGCGGATTTCTTTGGCTTTACTCACATCTTGCAACCTCATAACATGATTATTTGAAAATTTCTATCCACCGCATGGTGCATAACAGAGATTTTTTCGTTTTCTACCCTCTGAATATCTTTTTTGGGGAAATAGAATAATAAGTAAATTAATATATCTTGTATTTATACCAAGTAACGTTTAGTATTAATAATAGAAAATTACTTACATTCATTTATTCGCTGGTCAAGTCAACTCCTCGGGTCAAAGTTGTGGTACTCTATCCTCGCATTGTCCTGACTAGGCTCGTTGTACTCCAATCATTGTGAGTGAGGTCCATGTCTTGAGCCCTTAACCACCACAGCGGGAAAATCCGCTGCTCTCGCGAGAGACTCCACACCGTACGTGCGAACCTAAGTGATTGGTGCAGTATTGAAAGTCCCCCCTTCCCTTACCCATGTTGATGATTGCCCCAACCACGCTGTCACCTGTAAGGTACAATTATAATTTTTTTACCTCTCCATGAAAAAAATATCGACGGGCAATCCATTAACTCCACTGAAAGAATAGAGTGTTTAAGACACTTAACGTTGTGGAGAACACACTTTGCTCTATGTAAGCCCGCAATCAAGCTCCGCAACATTAACAACATTTAATTAAAATCGCTTTAACCAACTTTTCTGCATAGAGCCCCCTACGTACACTTTGCTTGCATCTTCGAGGCACTCTCTAAGAACTTTACCGATAGTTTTTGTAGGGTAACTAACCCATTTCCCATGATAAGCCATGATAATTACATTTTAGCCATGTATTTTCTCTTTTATATTTGTCGTTGAGTCTTCGACAATGAAATCGCTGCCTGAATGTACGTCCGAATTTGGCTTAGCTTTTCCAGTTAGTGTAACTATAGCCAACTATTTCAGCACTATGTCATTCACAGGCTGTTTAAAGCCCTGCATATCGACTATGTGCTACATTTTATTTTAATTTTTCCTATCCTTAATTCTCAAGAGTCTTGCTCGACGACTTTTCTGTGAATTTTTTTGACCTCGATATTTTATCATCCTCATCATCATCATTACCATCCTTGGTTGAAAAATTTTGATATTTGACATCTGTGGTAAATTTGCTAATATTCGGTTTATGCAATATATAGAGATAGATACCTTCTTAAATAAGTTTTAAAAAGATTTTACAATTTTTACTATTTTTGGTTTTTACCATACAATCTTTCTTCTTCATCAATTTTTCCTCTTTCTTTTCAAAATTTTTTTCCCACACTTCTTAGCAAATGATATTAGCAGAGCTATAGATTGACTTTTATAGCCTAACCCACACTGCTCTACCCCCACCACTATGCTTTACATGAGTTTCTTGACGTCACTACTCATTGGGCTGTACTGAACTATCCGATTCTGTGAAATTAAACAATAGGTTGATGTGTTGGCGGGAAAATTGCCGTGAGATTCAAATTCTAAACGTACATCTACTGGAGAATTTTTCAGCGACTCATTTTGCTTGGAGCAATCAATGACGATTAGAGAAATATCATTCTGAAATTTATATTTACTTAAAATAGGTTCACGATCATTACCAGAATATGAATTCTTAAAATTAGCATACATGTCATATAACAATGCATACTGATTGTGTGTTATATCTAGATTGAGATCACAATAAGAATAATATTGTGAATTCGGATGAAGTTTTACATTTCTTACATTACAATGATCAAGCTTACTAGCATTAACACCTTTCTGATTTTTACTATTTGTCTCTAAAGCTAAGATAACATAACGAGGCTTTTTCAACTGATTGGATGTCTTAGCTGTATATGTTTTGATGTAGTAGGTAAAAGTGGATATTTATATATCTCCCAAGTACGAAAACCCATAGATATGAATTAATCTTTTCGTAAATAGTTAAGTAACTGAATTTTATTGAAGTATGAAAGTTGCGTAGGGCATAAGCCATTTAAGTTTTAATATAACTATCCTCAAGTCTTCTCAAGTTGCTGCTACATTAGCGGCACCAGCAGCCGGGGGAATCTGTGTTTGAATTATTGCGATTAAATAATTTCTCCATCTTGTAAGTATAAGTTCATGTCTAACATTAACAACTATATTAGAATAGGTCTCAGCGAAACCCAAAAGCATACTAAGAGGGATTACAATATCAAAATTACCATTATTATCAGTTAGACTTGCCTCCGTCTCCTGTTTAAGATCAAGCCAACCTGCATTCTCAATCATTAGATTTTGATCAGGACTAAGTGTTAAACAATTTTTCATGAGAGTGTCAAACTTAAATTTTTACACTTATCTATCATGATAGCGCTTATCTGATATCTTATTTCTTCGAATAGGTGACAGATGGCGTTGTTCATTAATTTAGTATTCTTTGTTGCTCCACCACCCTTAGATTTAGCTAATGTACCCGAAATATGTAAAGAGCTACGGGATGGTAGCAGACATAGGTCTTGATGTTCAATTAATGTACGTATTTTATTACTATTAACATAGGTTGACTATGCGTAAGGCTGATGATCATAATTTTTACAGTGCGCAACTGACTCATTAAACTTGACAGGAGGCTAAATGTCTAAAATCTCTTCCATACTTATTACAATAAAGGAATGAAAATATGCAATTTAGTCTCCACCAGGGCTCTTTATTTTTTATCATAGACTTCTTGAAAATTGAATATTTTGACTCGGTAAGTTTTGACGCTTTAACCGTCTTCTCCACTGACGTGTTGACGATTATAATGTTTGCTGGTGATTGAGCAGTGTAGGACATGTCAAGCTGCTTATATACATCTTATTATTATAAATGATCCTCATTACAGAGTAAGCTTTAGATGCAACCTTGCTGTTACAACCTCTCCAATCGATGAGCAAATAATTTTTGAAGGTACTTATATAATTTTATATCCTGGTGGTACAGCTGGGAAAAATTTGTAAATTGTGTGAACTTTATGACAATTTATATACGCTCCACTAGTAATATTGCACTCAACACGTAATGCGTTTACCTTAAGCATAGCTACAGGTAAATCTGAATTATGGGTAGCGTTATCTTTAAGAACTCGTTTAGTGAAGCTGTGCTAAATAATCTTTTGGTCTAAAATCAATGGTACCATTGCACGTTATGAGGCTGTGTAACGTATTATTATTCGGTTTTAAATCAACAAGTACATCCTCAGACTGTAACCCGTTGATTAAAATTGATTCAATATTTTGCATTTCGTAGCTGCCAGTTGGTAAAACAATTACTTTATGACCTACGTAAAATTTATTATTCTTTTCGTTGATATTTGGAATTGCATTAAACGTCAGGAGTTCTACTAAGCCAAGAACGAAGTTATTTTTCTCTGATAGTTTAATAGGTGGAAAATACTGCACTTCCAATACAGAAGAAGTACCAGACACACTCAGTGTCAATGTTGTTTCTTCCATAACTATAAAAGAGCTAATGATAGATTTCTAACAACAACACTACTTCATGTACTTTTTGAAAACCTTCGTGATAGGAGTTTTAACCATAATTGATCGCATTTGTAAGAAATAAAATTTTGATATCTTTCATAATTGTACTTCACTTTACCAACGCCAAGGTAAAACATTAAATCTATAGGCGGCTGCGGATTACGAAAGCTCTCGAACTAAATGACATCATCACCGTGTTTTCGATATGCCACCCAGTAGGTTCCAGGTTCATCTTTATCATCAAGATTTACTATCGCAGTTTCACGATATCGCAGTCCACTCACGGGTAAATTGTTTTGCATGAATACCCCACGAAAATCAGAAATTTTTAATATTTTAGCATACTTAAGTACATCATTATCAGTTAAAGCTCTAACAGGAAGTTATACATCATCAAGCTTTTTCTTCAAACCTTTTCCAGCATATGGCTTTAAATAGACACCCAAATCAGTCTTGTATGGTTTAAGATGGAGACCCTTTCACGGGGCAATAGACTCAATAGTTTTACTATGTCTTTGATTCTCTTGTAGCTGCCCCTTAGCAGCCTTAGCTGTATTGATACTTTTTAATATTCTGGCTACTCCATTTGCTAGGGCACCAGTTGCACTTAAACCAGCAAATAAGGGTATCAAAGGTAATGCACTTCCAATTCTAGCAGGGAGACGTAATACACGCGGTACACTTTCACATATTTTTTACCACCTGCTTTTTAACCGCACTACGCTCACCTTTCAAAACAGAACCAATAACTTTGCGCGCATCTATACTTTTAGTATACATTTCTCTCGAACCAGCTCTAATTACTGTATTTAAACCAGTATGCAGTTTCTTTTTTATTCTCTTTAGACCCATACCAAATCGACTTTAAAGCTATATAGCACCTGTTATCCCTAAAGCAGCTATCTTCTCGCTAATATTCGAATCCCCAGCTTTTACTCTATCCCGGGCTGCCTCAGCTGAAAGTTTATTCGCTAAGTTTCTAGCTTCAATATTTTCTTGATTCTAAGAATAATCTATAGCGTGCTCCTTACAAGCTTCGTCTAACGGATTTATTCCTGGATCACCTCTAGCGAGACGTTTTACGAGCTAAGTATCAGTACTGACAGCCTGGTATGTAATGTTATACTTGTAAAGAACTGATAACCTTGTTTAAAAGACCACCTTACCGCTAATGGTATATGATCATCATCAATCTTGAAAGGTTGAACAAAGTCTCAGAAATAGGAAAGAAAATCATTGTGCTTATAGCCTGTAACCCTCTATCTCTTTACAACGCATACGCAGTTGTGAATTGATGTTAAAGTATAAAAATATTGTATTTATGGTTAATATGTTGTTTGCAATCGTGCCGTCATATTAAGCAGGCATAAAATTTAAAGAGCAAACTGTGAAATTGCAAGTGCAAAACTTCTACACGCTTGTGAGACAGGAAAAGCACCCAAATCGACATGTTGAATTACTTCCTGACAGTATTCAAGCTGTATCCTGCAGTCCATATGTATGTGGTAAAACTAATAGCTTATTAGCATTTATTGTACATGCTAATGTTTTAAGGTTCAAAAATGCTTACGTGTATTCGAAATCACTTTAGCGATCAAAGTACGTTTTTTTAAAAGATCCATCGGAACCTATAGATGGTGTACCATACTTTCTTTTCAATGAACATGAAGCAGTTACATCTACAGATAATGCTTAACCAAATTTCATCACAATTTCGATATAGCATGTGAAAAACGAGATAATGTTGAAGCCTCTTACTGCACAGGGAGATATAAAAACGTAGACTGTTTCTATCTCTTTCAGTCATATGCACAAATACCCAAACATCTTGTAAGAGATAACGTTAATCCTTTAACTCTATTTTGTCAAGATGAAGTTAATTTTAAAACATGTATATGATGATCATGTGAACTCGGATACGCCATGTAACATGTTTCAAGATTCATGCTCTAATGTTGAAATAATGATAACCATGGATTTGTTGTTATTGGTAAAGATGGACTGAAGAATAAAATTTGATATAGAAAGGGCTTTGACTGTTTTGCCATAAATATGGAATGCACATAGCGCACTATATTCACTCAACTGCAAGACGTTAAAGTATCAATATGTAAATGCGAGAAAAAGATGTTCTTATTCAACTAGTGAAGGCAAGAGAAGTCGTCAAAAAGAAGTATCAACTATTGGAATTTGGTAAAGATAATAGCGAAAAACTACGCAGTAAAATTTTTGAACCGATCACTGATCATTTTAAGGGAATTGTTACTGAAAGTAAGAAGAATAAAAAAAATCACTCAGTGATTTATAATCATTTCAATAAACTATATAAAAATAGTACCGACAAACGAATAAAAAAAGAGAGGTATGGTGATAATGATGATGATGATGATGATGATGAAAATTTTCAATCAGCTGTCAGTCAAAGTGATGATAATGATGATGATATTAATGTGAACATTGATCCTAAAGATAATATGCATACTGACGAGAACAACTCATATTAACAAATAGTTGGTTAAAATCAGAGAGATTTATTAGATTTGATGTACGGACTTCGAAAAAAGGATGGAGTGTACAAGTTTGGTAATTCACTAATATATCTTGAAAATAATCAAATCAGATTAAATAAATTAAAATATCCGATAAGTATTGGATTAATGGAGCGACTTGTGAAAAAATATTCTAATACATCTTGTATAACTCAGGATGATTACGAAAAATATTATATGCTTTTGGATGTTTCCAGTACTCATAAAATAGGTTTCAGCAAAGATAGAGCTATCAGACAGCATAATAGAAATAAATTCAATGTAATTATTGCTTCAATGTTTAATCTTCTTACCAGCAAAAAAGTTGGATCATTGTTACCTCGCTTCAAAGTGACTCGTACAATAAGTAAGCATGTAGATTATGTGCACTGCGATAATTCAAATGAGCTTGTTGATCGTCTTCAGTTACTCATAGCTAAGAGATCAGCCGGAAACCTTAGTCATGATAATGATATAATAATAATGATGGATGTTTTACGAGAAAAAAGGTATATATACTGATGCACATGCACGTTTGCGTCAGTATCAAAAAGAGCATTGACGTGTTCGGACGTAAGTTAGGTAAGATTAAAGGTGGTAGTCGAGGCTGATGGACATTATAATGTAGAAAACAGAAGATTACATATTGTTGCAGCAGTTATTCAGTCCAATGATACAATGAATCTGGTGAGTTTTGAAAGGGAAAAGAAAATTATAATAGACAGTCAGGATAAAGTAGATCAATTAATAAACAATTTTAGCGACTAATTGGTTAAAAGAATACTGAATTCAGAGCAGGATATATGTATTATTAAAGAGGTGTTATCTCAGACCTCTCCTATTACTCCTAAAGATGATTAGACTAGATAAAAGATATTGATTTAAAGTATAAAGCTATTGTTATAACGCATCAACGAAGATGAATTCTAAGAAAAAAATTGTAGTAGCAGAGCTCCACAAACCAGCTCGACGTAATTATCCCCGTCGGAAGTATGATATTCAAGGCTTAGATGAGACATGGCAAGCTGATCTTGTGGAGATAATACCATATTCTCGCGAGAATGAAGGTTATAGATGCATGATCACTTTAATAGATATATTTTCAAAATACGCTTGGATTATACCGATAAAACGTAAAACAAGTGATGACGTTACTGCTGCGATGAGTTCTATATTTCTTCAAGGTCGTGTACCAAAGAATTTTCATACTGACAGAGGCAAGGATATTTATGATAAAGCTTTTAAAGATCTCATCAGAAAGTATATGATTATTTTATACTCAACCTACAGTAATCTTAAAGCATCGATATTTAGACGGTTTAATCGTACTTTAAATAATACGATATGGTTTAAGTTTAGCTTTAATGGTAATGATGAATGGTTAAATGTATTACAAAATTTAATCAAACACTATAATAATAAAAAACATCGAACAAGTACAAAGAAGCCAAAAGACGTTACATTAGCTACCGAAGCAGTTATTCGAAAAATTTCGCTTGTATGATGAAAACTATGTGAAAGAAAAATAGTCAAAGTTTAAAGTGAATGATAAAGTACGTGTGAGTAAAGTAAAACAAGCATTTTAGAAAGGATACAGACCGAATTGGTTGACAGAGATATTTACGATTGATAAAATATATAATACGAAACCTATCACCTATAATTTAAAAGATTATAAGAAACAACCTGTTGCCGGTGGCTTCTATGAACAAAAACTCTTGTAAACTAAATATTCAGACATATAACGCGTAAAAAAAAATTAAAAGACGCGGTAATCAAATATGTATTAAATAGTTGGGATTCAATAGTTCTTATAATAGTTAGAGTAATAAATCTGATAGTTGATTTATAATTTAAAAAGAGAAGGGATGAGGGCCCCGTCCACTGCCCTTATCTGTGTGGTTGAACCACCATATTACCACTTCGTGTCCTTCTCTACTAGTTTATTAATAAATTTATACATTTGGGTGCGATTTTACAAACAAGTTTATTTATACATTTTACATAATAAAGCGAAATAAAATTTATTATCACCGAAAAAGATGTTTTTTAGCCATTTAACATAATTCTATAAATAATGTATCATTATCTACGAGAAGTTTTGATTCTTGATAAGGTAAAAATATTTAAAACTCATAACTGATAGTCATAGCAATGTTATGACCAAATTTTGTTGTTACTTACTTCAGCTCAGTCACTAAATATTTGACTTTAACCTCTAGGTCCGATATCTTCTTCGTCGGTAAGAAAGTGGTGTTAGCAATACGATTGAGGGCTGTAAAATCCATTTTCTAAAATAATAACTATGGTTAGTTATAGTTGAAACGTTATCATGGAACAGTAAATTTCATACCTACCACCGCAATAAGACCTCTTACTGGAGTCTGGAACGTTTGTGGAGAGGTTCTCCGTTCTCAAGATCATCGAACAACTGAATGCTCTCTAGAGTCGAATCAAGCTGATTATGTACCTTCTCAAAGAGTTTTCCCACTCCTCCACCCTCTTCAATGATTTCTTCTACTCTTTTACGCCCTCTACTGATTTCTCCTACTCTTTTACTTACTACGTCATCTACAATATCTTAAATTCATTGGTATCTAAAGCATTGCTTTGTCCACGAAATCATGTATAGATTTATGTCCTTATGGTACTTTTTGGAAGTAAATGAGGCTTATCATCAAGGTGACTCAAAGCTACTTTTCTTGCTTTTCCGTATGTACAACGTGCTGTCTTAAGTGTATATTTTGCTGTTCACAGATTATTTTCCTTGAAAAGCCAATTAAAGTAGTCATCAAATAAAATTTTTGACGTAACGCCATAGTTTTTACTCCTTTTGCTTTTTTTATCGGTTTATCATTATCGAAACATGCACAGTACATTTTAAGTCGTAAGCCAATAATTTTCGTAATGATTTTACCACAGCTCTCATCTTCCATTAATTCAATCACTTTATTACTTTTTCGCTTGATTTCAAACCGATTATTTTCTGAGTAATCTAATGTATCAATCTTTTCCATATTTTCTCTCATAACTTCATGTATGTTGATATCTTGAATTTCATAAATCAAACTATCTGTATCCGTGTATAAAAGTATACATTTGTTTTGTAATTTTTCTTTCATGAATTAGCAAGGAAATTCATATTCAAGCATCTTCAATATATCCGAAACACTAAGCCCTACATATATTGGATTTTTTATGGTTATTGCAGTTCAATTTCATTGAATAGCAACAAGATCTTGAGTGAAATCGTTGGACTATCAAATATGGCGTAGCAATGAGAGCTTCTGCACCATTTGTTCCTTCCCACATGTGTACAAGAATAGCATCTACTTATTTTCTTTCATTTTCCATTGTCTTACCGTATACTGCATTAATCATGAGTTTAAAAAACCACTTTTTAAACTTATTTTTAGTCTTCTGTCTTTTTGTAGTGTTGAGATAGGCGTTCATTTTTAACCAATAACGTTGTTCAAACTGTAGCGCCCGATGAACTCTCCTTAAAATGAGAAGATTTTTCAAAGTTTGTTTTAATGCTCTGTTATGCATGACATATCGTTTTTTATCATATAGCATAGTCATAAGTTTTTTATATCTCGAATCAGGTGGTGCTTAGTGCTCGGAACAAAATGGTTGATTCTTATGATTATTATAAATACTCTAAGGATAATCTAATCAACTTCTAATATATATCCTATAGCACTGGTATCCGACACTTTAAAAAAATCTTGTTTGTTTATATTTTTAACCCATTAATATCCACCGTATATTAAATACTGTGCCGTCGCCCATGTGTAAAGGTTATTAGCATCATACCACATGCTTTATTTATCATTCTTTTTTAAATTATACCTTAAGTCATATTTTTATTATTTGCTCTAGCGTATCTGTTTTAGTACTGACTTATCTCACCTCTTATACTTCTTTCAATAAATAGAAACATACGAATATCTGTTAAAAGTTCAAGTTTAATCTTAGTAATCTTAAGAATTACATTCCAATGTAGTCCAGGAGTTGTATAATAGTGAGCTAAGTATGATCTATAAGCTTCAAAGCATGTAGCGCGAAAATTTTCAAAGATGTCAGTCAGTAGAAGAACGTTGGTTTTTCGGTATGAATCAGAATATTTACTAAGTGTTTAAATTTTAAAAGAAGTCCAAACATTTTTGCATGCTGATATTCTGAATCTGTAATATAACAATCAGTCTGCTTGCTATAAAAATAATCACTGTACAGTAGCCACTCCTGCTTAAGTTTTTCAACTAAACTAACATAGTCATACGGAAACACTCCTTTTCTAAATAATAATTTTATCTGATTTGTAGAATAATTATCTTTAGAGAAAGTCTTGTTAGTAATATGCAGATATTCTAAATATGATGCTTATTTTTCCAAAGAAGAAGCCATAAATCTAGAGAGTCTATAAATTAGCTAGCTGTTCAACGTATGCAAAGGACTATGCCCTTGCATATAAGGCACGATCGTTACATTTTAGGATGTCTCTTATAAAATAAATGTTTATAAAGTATATAAAATTAGATACAATGACAGCCACGTATTCTCTAAAACCATGACGAAGACTATTTTAAATCAAACGAGTGTGTCGATCAAGCTGGAAATATAAACGTTGATGCAGCTTAAAAAGACTAACAAAATGCCGCAAGAATCATGACGATCGATCAAGAATTGGTCAAATAACAGCAAAACACCAGTTGACACAGTTTTTGGCCACCCGAGAGCCTGACACTCGAACTAATCTTGAAGAAGTTGATATTAAAAGTACACGGGTCCTGCAACTCTAAAAATTTTCAGAATTATACTACAAACGTAAAAGATTGTATTATATAACATTTAAGTACTAATTAATTGATTACTTGTTCAGATTCACATAGAAAATAAAAAATGCTCCTTCGGCGGTGAACTTTAATTCACTGCCAGTCAATCCAAGTGATGACATCTCAAAGAGAGTGTGTCAGTCAAGCTGGAAATAGGATCGTTGGTGAAGCTTGAAAAGACGAACAAAATGCTGCAAGAATCATGACGATCGATCAACAATTCGTCAAATACCAGAAAAACACCAACCAACCATTTTATGGCCATCCGGAGCCTGCTACTGGGACTAATCTTCAAGGAGTTGGCATTCATAATACATGTGTCCTGCAATTCTGAAAATTTGTACAAGTGTAGTACACATGTAGAAGATTGTTTTACATCGCTTCTTAGCCCTGCCATGACACATGAAAATTCTCCTTTAAAGATAAACTTTTATCTACTTCCAGTTAGTCCAAGTGCTGGCATCTCAGAACGGGTTGGCCGATCAAGCTGGAAATAAAAACGTTGGTGAAACTTGAGAAAACGAACTAAATGCTGTAAGAATCATGACGATCGATCAACAATTCGTCAAATAACAGAAAAACACCAATCAACCATTTTTATGGCCATCCGGAGCCTGCCACTGGGACTAATCTTCAAGCAGTTGGCATTCATAAT
>JAPYYV010005073.1:0-30949 GCA_030522625.1 Copidosoma aretas
AAAAAAAAAAAAAAAAAAAAAACAAAAAAAAAAACAAAAAAAAAAAAAAAAAAAAAAAAAAAAAAAAAAAAAAAAAAAAAGAAAAAGAGAAAAAGTCCAGTGACCAGGTCGCGGGTGCACGCTTGGCGAGACAGAAGTGGGCGCGCCGCGCGCCAGGCTTCGCACTCACTTGGCTTTCGCGGCCCGCGCGCGAGGAGCGAACGCAAAAAGCAGCCCTCGACGTGCGAGAGAGCTCTTCCACCACCCGTGCCCGCGGACGGAAGCGGCCGAGATCTCCTCTCCCCTGCCCAACGATAAACCGCACGCGTGCCGTTCGCGCTCCGTGCATCTGCGGCGGTGCAGCGTCGAGCAGCCCCCGGCCCGTAAGTCTTCCCGACTCTCCTCCTCCCCCTTTGCCTCTACATACCCGGTGCTATCTCCACTCCTCATCTCGACGCGCCGAGATTTCCCCGACTCGCGCGCCGATTTTTCCCGTCCCCACAGCTGCCGCTCGGTGCAGTGACGACTCGCGCGATCGCAACGATCGACCCCCGATCGGAGCTGGCCCGGAGGATTTTCAATCATCCCCCGCGCGGGCGTCAAAGGCTCGCCGCTGCTGTACGGAAATGGGAAATTCGCCCCCCGTAGCTTTTCGTCGTTGTCGCGTGCAGTTTGTTTATTTTTCGGGGGCACGATCGATGCAGCTTCCCCGGGTCTTCGTAATTGCTCTCGCGCTTCACGGTGGGCTGAGATTGTTGCTGCGTATACATCGTCGCGAATATATTTTCGGGGAACTTGTTTGCGCACGATGCGCCAACAACGACAACAATCAGGAGCTTCCGTGAAAATATTTCATGTGGTCCGTCGGGTGGATCATCAATTTTCTATTGTCATGCACAACTGTAACGCGCTTGTTGTCTTCGGCAAATTTTTGTTTGTGAGCGAAAATAATAACATACGTGGCCAATATTTTTCGATGTTGTATACTTACCTGCTAGGACCGAGGTATTCTAAAAACTATGTATAACTTTGGCCGGCAAAAGCCGCAGCTAAAAGTTATTTTCAAATTACAAATAGATGTGGTGAATTCGAAAAACTCACGACAGCAAGTAGATGCGCGCCAAAATTGCGGGGGAATCAGGGCTCGAAACTCGAGGGGCGGGGGGTTCATCATTAGTTTTTTTTCAGTCCCACAAAGGAGGTTGGCTCACGCCGCTTCTTTCATTTCGAACGGGCACGCACCGGACTACACGGACCGTTTCGCCTTTTTTTTTGTTTTCCTCTTCCCACCTCATGTTATACAGCCCGACGTATACGGCTCTCAAAAATCGCCGGGACCTTCGTGCTTTTATTGGCAGTTTCGGTGCTCAAATGGCGGCGGGCTCGTAAACTTTTTTTAATATTCTCGCACCTTCGGCTCACACCCACACACCGGTGTGTCGCGACTCTTTCTGCCGACCGGACAATGGCCTTTTCGTCCATCATCAGCGGCTTATCTTTGCGATCGGCAAAATTTCTCCCCCCTGTACTATCCTCGCGGTCCCAAGTAACCCCGGGCTCTCGCTCGCGTTCCATTTGTCGCCCGCGCAAGAGAGATGTATGTGTACATTGGTACGCTGCTCCATTGCGCCACTCGTGTAAAAATCGAGGACAGCAGCGGTATCGCCGCTTTCAGATGCTAAAATCGCGGGCGAGCGCGCGGTATTATGCGCGCGCCGCGCGAGATTTATTCGCGGTTGATGCTCTTTTTTACGGCCACGTCCGCGAGGCGGGAAATGGATTTCGCGCCACAGAGGTGTGAATTATCACGCCTGCGCGGTTTTTTAGGCGGACGCGGGGCAGGTTTGCGTCGCGGTCCTCGGGAAGTTTGGGTTTTTTTATGGTCTTAACGTTCTATTTCGTTTGTTTTGCTGCGTCTATATAATGGTGTTTTTGTGTTTTTCTGTTGCAGGTACGTCAACAAAGAGGTTTCATTGATTGCGTCGGTGGGTGAGTTTATTATTTTATTTGGAAATGGAGATTGGTTTTGAATGAAGTTTTTTGTGACTGGGTAGATATTGATAGTTACATGACTATAATTCGCAGATGATAAAAAAAGAACAAATGCTCTCTAAATGTCTTCGAGTGAATTTTCACTCGTATCGAGTGAGAATCCGGTCACTCGTACTCGAGTTAAAAATTAACTCGAAGACATTTAGAGAGTGATTTTTACTGAATTTTGCGACAAAGACATTTTATTGATTTATTCTCGATGTAAACAAAATATGACTGGCGATGATAACGGCGACGTATAAATGAAATGTATCGCCTATTCTACTTTGAGCAAACTTCAAAATTATAATAAACGTAACACAAGTTTTCTTTTTTGTCATTGATACAATCAATGGCTCGCAGGTGTAACCTCAATAGTTTCCAATGAATATGAATTATTTTAATATCCAGTTGAAACCAATAAAATACTTGGTATCATTTACATCCTTCCATACATTTTTTTTTTTCAAGAAATAAAATACAATTTTAGTTATAAATTCATAGTGCTCTTTTCCTGCATTTTACATGATGTACAAAGTTAAACTATAGAATTCGTCCATCGAAACATTCGTCATCAAGAAGTATTGTAAAAAAAGCCCCTGACATCCTTAAAAAAATCAAAGTTGCGGCAGTTTTGTTACCCAAACAACTCTGCATAAAAGATAAATCTAACGTTTTGGAATCGTCGGTCCCCCTCGAAATAAACCCAGTGTTCTAAAAATATCAACGAAAAGTAAACGGAATGTAGTTATTTATACCCGTCCGAAAATAGCCCTGGAAAAATCAACAAGCCAATCTATATATTTCAAAAGAAGTAGCCCAACTGAAGAATTTTACGCCCAACATTTTTCATCACAATAAAAAAAAAAAAAAACGAATTCCAACGCCGAAATAAATACTTTCGAGCACAGTTTGGCTGCCGAAGCGTTGTAAAAATCTCACAGCCGTGTGTGTTGAAAATATTTTACTGCCCCGCATTTTTGAAGGTGCGTCTCTGACGCTTCCCAAGCGATTCGCGGAAACCACCGTTGCGTGGACACAAACGGTCACGGTGATCGATACCGTTAGTTCTTCATACGTCCACACGCCGTGGTTATCGCGTGAGAATGCAAATAAAAAAACGAACAAAAAATGCACGCTGCCAAGTCGAGTACGAAAAAAAAAAAAATTTACCGCGAACGCTCGCGAATCAAATTTCGTCCGCACCGCGTTTGCTCATTACTGCGCGAAAAGCGAGCCGCCGAACTCTCCTCCGCTTTGCCCACTCTTCCTCGCGGCGATGTCTTATTTGCTCACGACTCTCGTTTGCATGCAAATAAAGGATCGAGCCGGTTGCGAGCGTCTGCACGCCGGTGCTGTTCGGAAAATGAGACGAAGATAACGCCGCGATCTTTCGACTTATTGTCGAGCGCTCGGTGAGCAAAACTCCGCCGTCAACGACGACAGTGTATATTACGATCGATCTGATCCTCACGAGGTTCATTTGCATTGTCTTCGCTGGATCGTTAAAAATAATCATGTCGTAAATAGAAATTGCAACAAAAATTAAATGTATGATTCATTAAGCAGACGTGATGGACAGTCGAATGTTATTTTACTCTGTGAGAGAACAAAATTTTAAATATCAGGTTGAAAATAATCTCGGTGTTTATTTTCCAAATGTAGTCTTCTTCGATGATCACAATTATATGTGAAAATTAGAGGTGCTATCATTCGTCAGCCACGAGAAATATGCAATACTTGTCTGGTTGCAACATTCTGCACATTTTATATCCAACGGTTAATTAAAATTCTATCCTTCGATATTAAAAAATCGAAAGGTTCGTAGAGTTCAATCTCTCGTCAAAATAATTATTCTGTGCGGAATTTCGACGGAATAATTACTCAGGACTTCGGTTATCAGAGTAAATGTTTTCTCCGATATTTTCTCCATGACTTTGTAAAGGGTTTTTTCCTGGATTTTCTTTCCGCTTTAATAAGTCGTGCCTTGATCAAAGCATTGGCTTTACAATAAAAGGCAACACAATTTTTCAAAAATACTATTAAAAAAATTAATTCATGTTTGAACCACACTAAGTCACCTCCGCAATGTTGAGGGAAAGAAATGAGAACAATCAACTAGCCTCAAATGGACATCCAATAGTCTTTCATACCAACAAACAATCCACCCTCTAAATGCGAACGCAAAGATTCGTTTAGTCGCGGTTCGATAGCGTTCCATAAACAAAGCCCATCATTCTCCGACGCGAACAAAAGCCCCTTTCAACGACCCAAGAACCACCCATCGGCGCGCCATTCATTTCTACGGAACGCGAAATTCCCGCAAAAAATACCGAAAAAAAAGAGAAACTCCTCTCTCGACCACCCCCCCGGCGAGTCGACAAAGTGCCCCAACTAATTTAATTAAAAAGTTCAGCAAAGAGGCAGCCCCCCCCCCCCTCCCCACGCGTGGATAATTGAAACGACCATGCGCGCCCGCGTCTCGCTAAAATGGCTCGGAAATCACGTCTCCCGCGACAATGTGCACCTGCAGCGGGATGTGTAACAGCTACATACACGGGCGCAACGCAATTTCCCGGCAGGTGTATATACGTATAGTTGTAAGGACGAAAATGCCACCGCTCCACTACAGCAGCACCGGGAGGCCTATTCCGGCGGAAATTCGATTGTCGCCCGAGTGCATCCGACCCCCCCCCCCTCCCCTAACCTTAGAGAGCCTGCGTATTCGCTTGAAAATCAGTCGCTGCAGTGTAACCTACCTGCGTATACGGTATAACGTCGACGCGGCTCTTTCCTTTCAAAGAGTAGCAGCCGGCTCTGGTGTCCCTTGGTATAATTATATACATGTGGAGCACGACGAAAATCGTAGCTGCGCGGGTCGCGCCCGAGCGAGCGTGCGCACATCAAAGGTGCGCGCGTTGTACAATAGCTTCCCCTCCGCGGAAACGCCGGGCAGGGGGGGGGGGATGTTTGTCGCGTGTGCCTTTTTCCGCGCCCCCCCCCCCTGCGCGCGCTCTTTGCCAGGCGCTTTGCGTTTGTAAGTGAGTTGGTCGAGAAATGGAAGGGAGGGGTTGGGGGGTGTATCGGTGCGTTACTCGGTTACCCGGATTTGTTTTCTCTCTGAATACAGTTGAGTTGGAGTGATAAAATTTTTTTCGTTACCGTTTCATGACGAGGGATTGTGATGTTTGATACTATGTAATAGTTTGTTCGGTAAACGGGAGATTGGGGGCTTAAGCCCTACCAGTCCGGGGTGGTTTTCTTCATTCGTGCTTGTGATTTGTGTTAATTTGATTTAGTCTTTATTTCCCTTTTAAAAGTCATAAGTATTAAATATTATCACTCGACATTAATTGTTGAAGAATACGGGTATTGATGGTTTACAATACAAAAGTAGGATCAAAAGGAAAAAAGGTCCCACCTGGATGACTACTAGTAATTGCATTGAAAACAATTATATTAACCCAATAAACTTTTTCAAAACTTATTGAATCAGAACTTATATAGATCCCATAGAGATGATTGTGCTGGTAAAAAAGAGTTAACGCTCCCTGTACGTCGAAAACAGTGACCCTTGTAGACACAGCTTGTACGTCGCGACGTGCAGCATCCATTCCATCTGCAGGGAGCACACAGTGTCACGTCTTAGCTGCACGTAATATAAGGCCGACGACGACGACTCTATTATGCAGATTACCCGGCAAACGACACGTGTGTCGGCAACCGTTCCCCAACCCCTGGCGCCGGAGGCCCGCCTTTAGGCTCTCTCTCTCGCTGTCGACGGGCCTTTTTTTTGGCCTGCACCTCCCAAATCGGGCGGGTGGGCCGTACAAAAACACTGGCTAATTACATGGGAGCAGTCGACGTTGGCTGCCTCTGTCTCCGTGCTGCTGCTACTGCCGCTCTCGTTGAAACGACTGGCTTGTTACATGTCTATCGAGTACCGCCTGCGTCGGCTGGGTTGCACAGTCTCGAGCAGCTTGTAAGGCTTTTTTCGTTCTGTTCTTGTTTAGTGAGATTCCGTTGAAAATGATAAAATTAGTTCGTATGGATATCAGTGTACATACTACCATTCAATAAAGTAGTATGCCGAATTTCTCTCTACTGCGGTATCATGTGACCGACTATATATTTCTTGCAAACGTATGTAAGTTTATTTGGTTTGAGTGTCGGACACACAAAAAAACTAGTGAGTTGCAGTGGCATGTCAAACCGATGATCTCATATAAGGTAGCAACCTTGAGACGAAACTGTACCCCTTATTCTTGGCTCCAAGTTTCTGAACTTTTGGTCGGTGTGGAGTAGCATGTGTGGGTTTATTATGTATACACATACTCATCGCGTTAACTTGAAAATGAAGTTCCAGTGGAGGAATCACGATCTTCATGGATCATGAATAGCAAATATGTGAGGATTCAGAGATTGATTTACATCAATAACGTTGTTGAGGAGTCGTTCAGAAATGGACATAATTGGAAATTGGAAATCACTGATGAATTAAAGAAATGGTTCTGAAGCTATAGTTAGTTTGAAAAACAATGTATTGTTAGCAACAAGATCCGTAAAACTTGATTTCGCCAAAGATGCCAGAAGCCCAGAAAATTATATCAAACAGGATACCGTAACTAAACAAAGAGGAAGAGGCAACGATCGAAAAAAAGATTCACAAATCATAACGTTCAATTCCTTCGAGCTATCCAGGAAGCTTAGCCAAGCAGAAGCGCGGTTGGGCAGGGAAACAGCCAGTAATACGAAAGCCAGGGATAACATGTGTGGAGGCGGAAAGTCGGTGTACAGGCCTACAACAACATCCCGCTAGACGTGCACGCGCATTCGTAGCCGTACGAGTAATTTTCAAGCCGAGCCATTAAAACGCGCTTCTGCAGCCGGCTGCCAACTTCGGAATCCCATTCCCGACACTTGGAGTCAAGAGGAAATATATATATATAGTCGTAGTCTGAGACGGGGAAGCGGCAGCGCGCACGCCTTAATCGGCTAATTATCGTCCGATGGCGGCCTCAACCGCATATCCCCCGTTGTTTCTGCCCGTGTACACTTGTGCGCTTGGGATTCTGGAGCGCCTGGGGGATTAGATTCCCACGGAATGTCTTTTACTCTTCGGTACAAGCGAAGTCGTTGCTGTTTGCTACTATTGTACCTACGAGTGGTGTTAGGTGTAGCCTCGAAACTTTCGAGCTTTTGCTCGAGACGATCTGCAGCGTGTATGGATGGATACAGGAAACATAAAAAAAAGACCAGGCACCTACCGGAGCACGTGCATGGTGGGATTAGGCCGGGAAGCTTGATCAGGAGTTGGATTCTGCTGGGTCATTTGGTAAAATCATGATGGTCTCCGATCAAATCCCCTCTGACAGCTGCAGTGGACTTTCCTCTAAGGACGCGCTTTTAGCTCTTCAAATATCTACCTTGGACCCTTTTTTCCTACATTCTCCAGCCATATGTTTCACGTGGATCGTTTACTTCGTTTAGTTCGATTTTTTTGTTTTGATTGAGATTTTGTTGAGGGACTCGGGTGCTGATGAAAATCTTGATTAGGGTTTTCACAACATATAAGGTTCATGGTTAAAGTGGATGATCCAATTGGGAAAGAATTTCAATAGGAGACTGTTTATATCAGGTATGTATACCTTTTTATAAGATGAACAATATAATTCTGGTACATACTAATAGTATGATGATTCAGATTTATTGAAAATTTAAGTTTAGTTCGCTGAAGTATCCGTTAAAATAGAAACGGTTGAAATTCAAGTTTGTAACATGCATATAGAGAGAAAGTTTCCCTCAATAACACGATGCCTGTATAGTTTCCCCACAGGTGGTGTGATGTACTGTGGACATTCAGGGACTACTGTACATAGTACATCACACTGTGGGTGAACTGATATAGGCATCGAGTTGTGGAGGGAAACCTTCTCTCCGTGTGGGCTCTAACGGAGAACAGTAAGTCTTAAGCCATATTCATATTCAAATTCATGAGAAAATTTGACCTAGGGAAATTAAAACCAACGCAGGAAAGCTCATGCGATTCGGAGAAGTTATTATTTCAAAAAGTATTGTTCCTCAAAACATCACAGAAAAGAAATAATGACACACAGAAAATAAGTTACAATTATTTGTTTTTGATATAAAAACAATCGTCTATACCCTATGGGGATCTGGACCACCTGAAATGTATCCCTGGTGTTGTTATAGATTGATTCCTTAACTGTTTTTGGGCTACTGTCGAGTTTAATATTACGGCCAGTCTGTTCGTACTATGTAGATACAGAGCAATAACTAAATATTCGAAACATCATTATTTGTTTTCAGTATTTTGCAACCTCCAAAAATTCCTCTCGCAAAATTCGTCACGTTAACAAGGACAAAATACACTAGCCAGAGAGCTCTTAGCGCGAGCATCCTACCAAAATTATCACCCAAGTTTATAGTGCAAAGCTCGATAGGAAAATGATTTTATGACTACTACATGCAAGTAAGTACTAGGGGGAAAAACGTGCCCTTGGCTCTCAAGGCGAATCTCGCGCAACCGTTTGCGATAAATAATTCTCCAGGGGTCCCGAGGCCCGTAACTCCGTGTGCGGTGTGTATAGTACACGTATGGATACGACATGCCTACGGCTTCAGATTGAAAGGCTCGAAATGGATTTCACGCCTCGGCTCCAGCGCAAGGCTTCGATGAGCGTGCGCTTCTTTTTCTTCGTTCGCTTTACGATTTCCTGCTTTTAATGGCTATTCGATTTACCGGTCGCGTGACACGTGAGATAGAAGGTTTGATTGGCTGGACGTTGGAAAAGTTTATGGGCCGTCTACCCTTCTTGAATCTGCAGGCGGGGAATGGGCAGTGTTCATAATCTGCTTCTGATTGGAAACGAACGAAAAGCTCGACGATTTCCGTTGTTTGATTGTGTGGCTTGGAAAGGTGTCGTTTATTCCTTTCTGCGGAGAATTTATATCAAATTCCTGCACATTAATGAGTGTTCTGTACTTTAAAAAAATCCAAGGTCGTAGAAAGAAAAAACCTTTGAAGAATAATTTAATTGATGTCTTGTTATGTAAGTATTTATGCTCGAGACATCCAAAAGTACTTTAACAGCGGTAACTAGCATGTATATAAATTATTTCTGACTTAATTTGGGACTTGTTTTGAGACTTGGTTAAGGCCTGGTTTTAAGACTAAGTTGTATACTTGTTGTGAAACTTATTTTAAAACTTGTAACACCCTGTTCAAGACTTATATTTAGACTAAGTTCAAAACTCATTGCGAGACTTTCTTTGAGACTAATTTGGACTTGAATTCGGACTTGTTTTGAGACTTGGTTTGAAACTTTTTTAAAAACCCAGTTCAAGACTTGTTTTGCGACTTATTTGGGATTTATGGCAAAACCCTATTTAAGACATATTTTAAGACTTGCTTTGATACTTGTTCAAAGACTTAGTTTAGGACTTGTTGCGTTATACACGTTAGTTAAAGTGCTTTTCAATGCCCTTTCATAGGTGTTATAATTTACCAAGAAGATATTTCACGATCTGCGGAATGTCGTGTGGACAGAAAAAGGTGGTTCTAAAAAAAATTTGGATCAATCTTGAGAAAGAAATACTGAATAAATGTCAGTAGAGTTAGTGAGCAGAATTACTAAAATTGTTAAAGAAAAGACCAGCCTATCACCGCTGGTAAGAAAACAAAGTATTGTACGCAGAGCATATAAAGTCCTTAAGATAAAGGATTTGCATTACGTAGAGTACCTTTTATTTTCACCAGAAACCTTTTCCGTGTATGAGTAGAACGGCGAGACACCTATTTGGCCACTCCATAAAACGCTTATTGATGATCCCGCGACGCGTGTTGAAACCCAAGCTACTATCTTTGGACCAAACAATCGCTTGAAACTACAGGTACAATCGACAACGACCACTGCAGCTCGTTAATATCCGAATTAGCTGATAACACACTTGGAACTGCGATCGCGTATACTTGCTCGGGGCAAATAATCCTAAAATGTCCAGGCTCCAGCAGCGAGTGCTGAAATCGTGGTTAAACCCAGCGACAGAAACGAGCATAAGTGGGCACAGTGTATCCGTTTGGCGAAATTTAACAAGTGAGCGGGTGAAAGAGAGCGAGATGGAGTATCGCGTGGCGTGGTGTGTTTAGTTTCGTTATCTCCTGCCAACCGATAGGATCGACGTGGATTGGCCATTAATATTTATAACGCACACAAGTTATTAGGGAAAGTGCACCGGTGTACTGTAATTAGGCTGTGGTTTTTATTCGCCGGTTGATCAAGGCCATGCGCGACATCGACGATACCAGATTGATTTAATTTTCTGATTCTACGTCCGTTTGATTGAATTAAAAAAAAACTCATAAATATTTCTTTAAACAAGAATGGACATATTTTCCATCGAATTTTGGTATTCATTGCAATAGGTACAGCGCGAAACCAGCTCAAAACGCAGGGAAGCGAGTTCCAGCCTCGAGCCGCTTTTCTCACAGCAAGACTCGGCCTTTCGACGGCGACAGCGACGACACACGTGTCTATATATAGGCATGGCGAGTCGCGGTAACATTTTAAGAAGGTAATCCAAAACCCCGAGCGGCGATAATGAATACACGAGCAATGAGCGTCAGGATACGTGTATACGTGCGCTTACACCCGGGAGAGAGTCAAGTTTTTTTTTTTTTGTGTAAACGAATACGCGAGGATCGCATTCCGATTTCGTTCCTCCCATTTTCTCTTTTTGTGTATACAGATTGCAGTGTTCTCAGGCAAAATAAACGTTTTCCGTCCCTTATTTTTAGAAGCGGACTGGTATCCAACGGCTGCCAATGGAAAACGAATCTTAGCGTCCTTTGTTCTGCGTGCGAGTTTAGTGCATACTGTTTGGCGAAATCGTAAAATACAACGGGAGTGATATAATTGAATCTTTCTTCGTGCTGCTCCCGTTGGCGTTTATGTCGCTGTGAGCCATTGTGATGTGTTTTACGGTGATGTAAATTCAACTTTGCATGTATAGTTTCTTTTCGGATCGTTGACGTTGTGCAACGCCGAAGACGAAAAGGTAACACGCCAGAGTTGTTCTTCGTTAACTAGAGTAATGATTACGGCAGCCAAGTTAATCTTAGGTCGGTACATGAATGCGATCTTTCACAATCGGTAAATATAACCCTGGACAAAGTAAACTGCCCTAGTAGCACGAAACGTTATAAAATGATAGAAATAGTAGTTTTAGTACGAGATTGGAAATGCTTTAATTAGCGGACCGAGAGTTTTACGGCACGAGCCGTAGAAGAGGGACGTAACGAGGTTCGTAAAGAAGCCTTTACGATCGAGTTACGAATGCTATTTTTCCTACCGAGGGTGTACCAGGGTTCCAAAAAAGCCCGAGGTAGGAAAACGTTAATTTTTGAACCTTAAAAGGTTAAAATGTCCTCAGCTTTTTGTGACTGAAAATCTCGTCTAAATGCCTGGACGACAACACCTAAAGTAGAGAACTAACCTACTTAATGGTAACCGCAACTGTTATTCGAATGAATCATAACTAAAAATGATCATAAAATATTTGTATCTCACACTTTGAGCTTTGCCATCAAGCTGGTGAAAAACCAACGTTTTCAAAATGTTTTACATCACGAGGGGGTCAAAATTCAGCGAAAACTCCAAAAGCCCAATTATACCTGTCCCCGTGACGCTGTCCCCTTTCCTATTTTTTTCTCACACAAAAGTGAACCCGTAACTCGTGCGAAACAGCCTGACACCCCACGCTGCACGCAGTCATTTATCGACATCCTTGTAGAGGCTAACGCACGAGCGAGCGGGGCGCGAGCATAAATACGTCCATCCGAGCGCTCTCCTTCTGAAGCACCATGCAGCAGCTCGTATAAAAACGGAGCCGATCGAAGGCCAACGCGAGTCGCGCGCGACACATCCTCAGCGTGCAGAGCACGCAGCCAGGGGAAACGGCCAATCGACGTCAATCGCGTATTATGTTTGTGTTTGTACATACCTATATGTATGTACGCTCGGTCGACGGGTCCACTGCACGCCACGCGCGAGAGTTCGAGTGGTTTATTTCCCGAAGAGTGTTTTATGGCCGCGGAGCAGACGACACGGCCTCCCGGCGCCTTTGTTTGCGCCACGGCTGCTATTTTTGTATCACGCGTGCTTGTATATGTACACGAGGTCCTGCATGACTCGGTTGGCACATGGTGGGAGGGACAACCTAACCTTCATTCGGCGTGGGGAAAAACATGCTGAAGGGGGGTGGGGGGGGGGGCAAAGTTTCTGCGGCCTGGTTCGAGAGTCATTTTTGCCTTCGGGTCTACTTTGCTGATGGGGGTGTGATTTATGTCGTTTAGCGGTGATCGATTTATAGCGCTGACGGAATTTCGTAAACAAATACTCGCAAAGTAGTTTAGGTTAGGTTTTTTTTTTAGGAGGAGACGGTTCGTGGTGAGCTTTCGGATGAAATGTGAGTAGATCGATTAGATCGATGTTGCTAAGTTGGTATATGTAGAGTATAAGTTACGGTTGGAATATTATTTATGCTCTGACGATGAAGCAGTGCATGTGTGATAATAATACTCTTTACTCAAAGTAAGCGGATTAACAACTCTGCATGACTAGCCATGACTTGCTTTTACTCAAAGAATAGTAAAGTGTTGTTTACAGCGGTCAAATTCGAGGTAAAATTAGTGTACATTTACAATCTGAAAACAGGTTTCCGGACAAAAAAAAAAAAATGTCAAAGTTCAAGTTAAGCTTTTATGGAAAGCAACTATGCCACTGCAAGTCACAAGTTTGGTTTATACAAAAATAAAATTTTCAGTAAAACATGAGAAGTATCAAAAAAGTCTGTCAATACGAACAATAATATTCCAGTTCTCCTAATTTGGATGCTGAGAAGATCATTAACACGGAGTCTCGTAAAAATTTGATACGCCAGCAGTAGCAGCTGATAGCACGTTCATTGTCTCATAAGCATACGCGAGCGATTAGGTGCGAGGCACGTTCGAGCCCTTTGTCAGCCAATTACGCCCCACTGCAGTAGCACAGCAGCTGTATTTGATTTCGCAAGAGCCAGCCTGATGTGTATTAGACAGTCATTAGCTGCATCGTTACAGTTACGCGAAACTATTCCTGGCTGCACTTCTGATGATTATCTTTTGCACGTCTCAGACTTGCGGACCTAGCTTCTGATACTTTAGCATTTTTTTTTTTTTTTATTATTATTATATTACAGTAGCGAATCTTTTTTATTACTATTAATACATTTTTTTTGTGTAAGTAATTCCTTTTTTGTTTGAATAGACAATATGAGTAAAAATTCGAATACCTAACTGAATTTGTTGGTTTTCTATACCAGTTGATAATTGTACCATGATTTTTGTAGATGATTAATAAAATGTACCTGAAAAGCATCTCCTGTCGTTAAAGAAGGTATCAAAGGTGAACTGCAGGCTCGAAAAAACTCTATCAAATACTTGGCTGTTGACATTGACAACTTGTCAAGTATAGTCGTAGAACGCACATTATAATGTAATCTACATAATCATACAAACAAGCACGCAAACAAGGGTCCATCAAAATTTTAACTTATTTAAAAGTTTCGAGAAATGGAGATCATAAAGTAATTATATCAAAGTTAAATTTGTAGAAAATTATGATGATAAAAATAATTTAATAAGTTAGCATCATGTCTTACACTTTAACCCCTTTGCGATTAATTGATGCGTAGACAATTTTCTCATTTATACTTTTTTCGTAAAAAGGTTCATTGAATAAGATAAATGGAGAAGATTATATTTCCTCTTCATAGAAAATTCGATGAACCCAGAATTTCTTTTATTTCTTTCGTAAACTTATACTTGAGGCGATATCTACACTTCCCACTTTATGGATAGCCAATAATATTGATTTTTCTTAACTTAACTCGAAACTTTTTCACCCTATGCTTACTACAGAAACGTCTTGTTTTTATCTTTATTCGCCACGTTTCGATTTTATTATATTATCATCGTTGTGTACAAATAAAGTATTTTTTATACTCGTACGAATATTTGACATTGTTTTTGTAAAGCGTAAAATACACTAAGCGAGTCTTTATTTTATTCTATTTTCATATCATTTCAAATCTTTGGTCTCTATTGGAATATCTATCTCTATAAATTTGGAATCTGGTAAACAATTTCAACATGCGAATGCCATAGTAATGCAGAATGCACAATTTAAATCACTTACTATACCTCTGAAGAAAGAAATAAGTACCGACAGAACCACCACCGCCGATCAAAAACCAAGTACCTATCCATCACTCATGTTGTGGCAAGTAGACAGGTGAAAATCGTCAGATTTTCAAACTCGTGCATGCGATACTCGAATGCCATTATGTATAAACGTTCATCTCCCTTATTCCGAATTTCGAGCAAGATCCTCCGATCTCAAATATCAAGTCACGACATACGGGCCCACCACCACCACCACCGATTCAGCTCGCGACACTCGCATACTTATTATATACGTGCGCCGCGCCGGTCGTGCACACGAGGGTTATGACACCACCGTTCCCCGTCGCCATAACTCACTTCGCGCCTCACTTTCTCCCGACTCGCCGTATACCTACCTATACAATCCGATCCCTCTCTGCAGTACATACCCCACTCGGCTCGTGCGAGCTCGAGCACACTAATTCTCATTACCCCCCGCCTCTTCGCTCCCATTCTCTCCCCGCAGTCCCTTCGTCTCCTTTCCATCCCTATTTACCCGGCGTGCCCGCACAGAGGCCCGCGAGATATACATCCGCGTGTATAATACACGCCGGTGGTCTCTTTTTCTGCGGGAGATCCCTGCGCCAAACAAAGGATATTGAAATTCATCCGCGTGTGAAGAACAGCCCGCGGCGCTCGCCACAAGTAGGTATATATCTCTCTTCACACACGCTCACACTCGCGTGTACACATATCTCCTCTTCACCGCAGCGTCCGCCACAGCTGTGAGTATGTATGTGTGCAAGTATAGCTGCCCGAGCTGCCCTCGGGCGCACGGAGAATGTGCCCTTTTACGATGGTTTTATCGGGACAGTGCAGGAAAGCCGAGTGTAATATTACCCGAGGAATAAAATGGCCTCGTTATACATTCCGTCTCACTCTCTGCTCTATGGACACCCCCCCCCCCCCCCCCCCCGGAAGGCCGGTTCGGGCCGGGGGGGGGGATTAATTTTTTTCGGGGACCTTAATGCACAACCCGGGTGGGGGGCGGTGTTTGGTTCTTTTCAAACTTTTCCAAGATGATATTGATTACCCTGGGCTTGTTCGGTGCGATGGAGTATGTGGGTATCAACTGGTGAGAAACATACGTTGAAAAATATTGGAGATTTAAAAACGTCTCCGCGTGAATCACACTAGTTTACGGCTGATGTGCGTACAGGTTGTAGAGCTAAAACTAGAGCGATAATGAGAGATGAATGCATGAGAGACATTTTTATGTCCATCTCTTTGAAAGAACGTGAAAAAATCGAGGAAAAAATTATGAGACACATTTTTGTTTATTCTGTCTTCTTGAATAGATCCATAAGAGTAATAAAATGAGCAAGCATGTAGTATAAATGACAAAATCTATTAAATACTATACGTCTAACGCCAATTAGACTCGAATCGAGCAATTATAAAAATTTAATTCACATACAGCCCGTGTGTTTCTGTACAGCTGACTGGAGCTAGCGCGCAGCAGAAAAAAAAAGTAAACAAAAATCTTTTGTGTTAGAATTGAAGAATTAATTTTAAATCATACGTAACTTAGAGTAAAATTCGTCCGAACTATTTAGAGGCTAAAGCGTTCTGTCTTCTTCGACAACCATATATCAGCAAAACAATCTTTCCTCTTGACATCTTGACAACAATTATCATTTTCATACCTGTATATTTTACAATTTCAGAATGACAAAATACAAACAACAAAATAGTCTCGCATGATTCTATCATTCAAATACACACTCGCTCTATATGTAGCAGTCTCAAAAAAGATATGTGACTAATTACATCGTGTTATGCAAATGAAAACGAAAGTAGGGAAACGTAATTACTATTGAAAGCGCAACGAAGCTAACTCTTTGAGCAAACACTTAGCTAACAAGTTTGCAGCACATTTTGTTAGCTATTAGATATTCATCGGGTGTTGTGTACTTTGTAACGAGCTTTGTAACGTAAAGTTGGTATGACCTCTTTGATGATAATTAAACACTGACGTAACAGTCAAATTATGATTTTGTACCTTTCAAATTTTCAAGTGATCGAACATTCTGTCATTATGTTGATGATCATTTGAACGCATGGTTGCGTTGAATTTCCGATCGAATCTCAATGAAGAAGTTATCCAGGTCAACAAATTTACATTCATCCATTCACCGTAAGCTGCGCGAAAAATTTAAATTGCTTTTTTCTCACACCAATGGAACCTGAAAATCGCCCGTATAGACGGTACAATGCATTTCGTTTTTAATTCCATCGATGTTATGTCGCTTGTGACGTTGAATCCATACAGTGCGATGTGTAAGAGTTTGACATTTCAAATAACGAATTGCTCAGTTCGATGAGTAAATTACATTCGACGTACACCCGAATGCGAACAAAATAAATTTACCGATCTTAAAAATACAACGAATCTTCCACTATTATAATACCTCGCAAAATTCTTTGACAATTACCTTCTATTCATAAAGTGAAAGATACAATTTAATCGTGCAATATAGCCTCGACATTTGAATAATTGATTCTCTATTCTTCACAGAGTCACTCGTGCAGCTATTGATTCCGACCCTTTAATGGCAAGCGAAATCCACAACCATCCATAAAAATAATTGGATCCTCGATGTGTTGAAAATCTCTGGCATGTACGCAAGTAAAATACCCATTCGAACCTCAGCCTTGAGAGCGACAGTTTTCTCCATTTACGTCAACGCGATACGTGACCCCGAAACCGAACGAACAATCACATTCTCGAAAGGCCACTGGCACGCGCTTCAATACCGAAATTTCCAATTTCACCAGAAAGAAAAACCTCCCAGACATCAGACATAGATCCCGACCCATCGACAACGAGATTTCCAACTTTCCTTGTGTGGGTAAAAATCAAGTTGGCCGTCAAAGGAGCCGTCGTCGTCAGCGGGAAAGGACCGAGAGAGCGCAGAGGAAGACGCTGAGTCAGCGGTTTGTTCAAATGTTTGAAGCGGTGGCCCCCTTCCCCAACTACCTATACACCTTTATTAAATGCTCGCGATCAGCGCCAATACTGGTAGTAATTGAAGTTCAAACACAAAGCCCCGTCCCTTCGCGGGCTCCTCCTTCCCTCTTCTGGGTACTAACTCTCGGTAAGACCGCTCTCGCCGCGGAACTCCTATTTCAGGGACGAGAGCTTGTTTACCACTAAGAGGACGGGAGGAAGGGAGCAGAGCCGAGCTTAGCTCCCCCCCGGCCTCCATCATTGTCCAGAGGCGCGCGAGTGCAAACACGTGGACAGATCCATTCGGAGGTATCTACCCACTAGACGAGCGAGACGATAGTTGAGAGGGAGATGGAGGCGTGTGGATGTGTGCGTACTGGGTATGTGCTCAGAGGAGAATAATGGGCAACGTGCACCCTGGATTCACGGTGAACTGTACTTGGAGAGCGTTGTGATCTCCCGCCCTGGACAAAGGAAGAGGAGCCCCTTAGCCTGAGGGTACGTTCAGTGTTCGTGTACGGGAATTACATTGGCAACGGGGGATCTCTTCCGGAGTGTAAGGGAGACTTGGACACGTCGGTTGCTTGTAATCGATGAAAATGTACTGATGCATTGCATTATCGTGGTAGAATGTACCAAGAAGATTTTCTGTTGTATGGAGTCTGGTAAATATATTTTATAAATATATAAAGACACTCATACTGTGTCTAATACTCAACAAGATTAGACTAATAGTTTGGACTTTGAAAAACTCATTAGAGCAATTAGAGATTTTGTCGATATTTAAAAAAGTTTTTAAACATGGAAAGATAAGTGTATGTCGGACCAAAATAATGTATGTATGGACAAAAGTTTTTTCTCAAGGAAAAATCAGATTTTATAGAAGATAACCTATCGTTGCTAAGGTTGGTTGTTTGAAAGTCAACTTAATTGACGGGTTGAAGGCTAAGAAATAGATCTAGGTCGGTAGTTACTGACCTGTCTGTCCAAGGCTAAGTGTATGTACTTATATCGGAATACCTGCAGGGTGTTGAGATCTCAGAATCCGCCAACTAGTCGACAGTGTAATCTACACCAAAGGTTGGTCCACTGATCAGGATAAAGAATCGATTTTTTATCTGAAATCATCACAGAAAATCCTAATCAATTTCCATTTAGTGATCTGAGTTGTCTTCTATTAGAAAAGCATGCTTACTTTTCAATTAGCCCTTATGTTAAAGTTTCCTACCATTTACAATTTTCAAAGGTTGGCAACATAAAAAAACCATTAGGAGATTATCTATGTGTTCCAAATACCGACATTGTACCAATTGTTGATCGTTCTAAGTTATTTTCAAAATGAAAAAAAAAAATTTGTAAGGGCATCGTATTATCTTTCTTAAAATATAAATTATGTGATATACTTGATTAAAAGTGTAGCTAAGACCTAAATAAATAGTAAGCGATTGACTACTGGAACATCTATCTTTCTTGGTCTTGTTCAAACAGCGTTCCTAAAAAATTGTTTTAAAATTCATTTTTTAATATCATCCACTTGGAGGCTGTGCTATTTCATTACTTTTGTAGTTTTTAACAACACTAACCAATTTGATGAAAATAAAAAAATAAACGAACAAAAATACCATCGCATCGGTTCACTATTACCGCGCCGGTGTTCATTGTCGTCCAATCCCGCGCGTGAAAACACGGATAAACCGCGTACGTACATATTCACCATTAAGCCGGTATAAATACCCACGGGTAGGAAGGAGGGGGTCATCAATTCCCCGTCCCACTAAAAATAAGCACCGCACTCGGGCCCGTCGTGAAATTCAATTTAATAACTCCTCCCTCGGCGCTCCGAAGCACCCATTCCCATGCAGCGGGCGTCCCGTCGTATCTGAAGTTAATAAGGCATGCGAGCGGCATGAAAAGGAGCATCACGACACCACCACCACCGCGAGAGAGATATAGAGAGAAGAAATGGAAGAGCGAATGGGTGTGTATAAATGTCAGAGCCGCGGTATATCTCGGCACTGTGGATGTACTCGGTACGGTACAGCACGTGTCGCGCATGAAAAAGGGCACGGATATGCGAAAAATCGGGTGGAAAGAGAGGGACAGCAGGGAAGCGCGGAAGGTCGAATAGCCGAGGGCATGTGTGTGCGCGAGAGCGTGAAAATAAAAATGAAATAAAAATGGTGGAAAAAAAAGGGGGTGGAGGAGGGACGACAATGGCTTGACGCAATTAACGGGTGTGATTGAGAGCAGCCGCGTGCGCGTAATCCTGCGCGTCTATGCATATAATGCCCCCCCCCCCCTCTCTCGTCTCTCCGTACACTGTATATTTGCTCCTAGTTGTCTGTACAGTTTGCCGAGCAGCTCGAGTCTACCAAAACACAGTACGAGTTCACGCACGTGCGCGAGAACACGCACGGGATGATGATAACGCGGGACGAGTGCGTTTGCGTTGCGCGCCTCTGCGTAAACATGGATTTTCCCCATGGGACCGAAGGGCACGCCTGATGAAGTTTCATAATTGATTCTGGCGCGAGATTCTTTTTTTCCCCTCCCCCACCGCCCCATGGTTAATTCGACCCTGGCCAGTAGCGAGGGGCGCGCTTCGTTTTGTGATATTCCATTACGACGCGGTGCCGCCTACACACGCCGATTCGCCGGGCCGTTAATTGCGTATGCGAAATTTTGCGTGCCTCCGCAGTTCCGATGCGTGTCACGTCGCGCGTCGCCTCCTCCGCCTCGACGGGGAGAGTCGTGTTTTCGCACGAGTTGACGGGGGGCTCTTTTTTCTGGATTACTTTCGTATGCAAGGCGGCCCGTGGATGTGGGCCCGTGTCTGTTGGGCCGTTTATGCGGCATTAAATTCGTGGGAGTATGATTGCCTTTTTAGGTGCCTGAATCGACTTTTGAAAATGTGTAAAAGGTGCTTGGTACTTGTTTGATGGGGCTGAGGAGGTTTTGGCATTGATCAGAAGAATCGGGGTTACGTGGAGCTTTGAGCTGATGTCTGTACTAAATTTGGGATAGGGTTGATAGGCAGAATCATAAGAGAAAAAGTAGTTTAAGAACTGTATCCCTAACGTAGTTTCTATGAAGAGCAGTTGATTTTTGACGTGTTTCTCATACTTGTGGACAGTAAAGAGAAAATTTTTGAGTATCCAAGCCTTTTTACAATTTTCAGTTGATTGGAGGTGTATTATTTCTTACTCTTCGGGGTTTTGATTTTTGTTTGGAAATAAAAATACTCTGTAGTTTTTGGTGAAGCTCGTGGTTGTAGTAGCTCACTTGACATTCAATTGATTAAAACAAAGTTTCAGTACTGTAAAACGTTCGCAAACTTTTTTTTTTTTGTTTTTTTCAAGCAAACCAATAAAAAAACATCTTTCGAAGCACATCTGGCGTGTCGATGAACCGGTCAACGTCCACCTAAGGTCGATGTACCAATAGTCGATCACTTAAGCAGACGAAATGTCCCAATAGTCGATCACTTACATTTAAGGCCCTAACTTTTTTTTAAATCCATACAATGCATGCAGTCGTAGATTTGTATTTAAAAAATCATTATTTAGTGCGTGAATAACATTTAACGTATATTTTAAAGATTTGTGTATGGAAAATTAACCAAAACTGATCGACTATTGGGAAATGATCGGGTATTGGGACATCGACCTTATTCCCAATTTTTCCAAAAAAGCCTCCTGCTCCTCAAGCCCCCAATGCCTAATTTCAAAACCAAACCTCTCCTCCAAACATCGGTAAATATTCTTTCTCTCTCTCTCTCTCTCTCTCTCTCTCTCTCTCTCTTTCTCTCTCTCCAGATGATCATAAAGCAAGCCGGTAAATATTGACCCTCCAACGGCTTCGAGGCTTTTTCCACCGATCCCTGAACTTCCCTCCAAGACACCGAAGACAAACACTCAACTTTAAAATTAAGTTCCGCTGCAGCTGCCTAACTGCACGATAGTCCTCTTCTTTTTCCTCGTTGCCGGTATGCAACGCCGGTCCTCCAACTTTTTCCCGCGTGCATTCTCGCATGGCGGCGGGTAACATCAACTGGCTGTTCAAACAGAGCTTAGCCGGATGGAATTATTCATCGGTCGATTTAGCCAGGCAAGCAACTTAATTTCGAGTTAATCTTTGTTCTTTTTACGTAAGAGAGGTTTTTGGAGAAACATTCACTTTTCCATCAAAATAAAAGAGGCATAAGAGGTCGTTTGCGATTGAAATTTTCTTCAAGCTGATCTTACTATGGTAGTAGCATGGATTACATTTTGCAATCAACTTAAAGGGATTGAAGAAATGAAGAATAAACAGAATTCTGCCTCATTGATAAAATATGTTTAAAGTAAATTACTGTAATTTAACTGTGTAGAAAACGTAAATGTAGAGAGTCTTTATTAGAGACTTTATTTGCCGATTAGTGAGAAATTATTTTAACCTAAAAAGTTTTTGATCCAAAATATCGTCTTTCATCGTATCAGGATATATAATTTTCAGACCAAATACTTTCTTGGTTGTCGTTGAAATATTCACTAAAAATTTTACCTATTTTTAGATAACGTATTAGTCTAGTCCGTCTGTACTCATGTTTCGCAAAATGTACTTCAATTATCTAAGTATGACTTAACGCCATACTTTGTCCATAAGGCAGATTTCTGTTTGAACATTTGAGTGCTACACCACCCTGTTGAGTGTTTGGATGAATCCTAAAACCAACTTCGTATTAACTTTTCATTTGTTCTCAAGTGATTTGAAAAACTCAAGCATACTTATTCAACCAAATATTTCAGACATGCTAGAACTAAAACCCATACACCTATACATCGAATCAGAGAACGCACGTACTAAAATCATAGTCAACCAGCCGAGCGACCGATTCAATTTCCGCAACCAAAAGCCAACGCTCATCCACCAAATGCAATTCCCTCAATCACCGCTCGCCGCTTACACTCTCGTACTTTGCATTTTACCAAATCCCCACACCCACACCCGTAACTCAACGTGAAACGCTCCCAATTAGCAGTTAGCGCTCAACTCCGGCGGAGCAAATAAAATTCTCGCCCAGTCCGAGAATTCGCGCGCACAGGATCGCGTCCATCCAAGGCCAGCTCAAAGAGAACTCCGAACTCGCCGTAAACACGCACGCCTGCAAAGTAGTTGATAACTCGGAAGTGATCAGAGTCCGCGGGGAGCTATGGTCCGACATGTGTTGACACGCGGACCGGGAAATCCAACCCGAGCCAAAGTCGAACCCGCTCGTAATCAGCCCTTTCCCCCCGGAGACGTGGGGAAACCTTGACCTCTCACCACTTCCGACCGCCCCCAAAATCCCACTGATATATAGAGTGTATTCCCCCCTGGACGCGGTTCCATAAGCAGGAGCCCACATATCCATCAGGCTGAGTTTCGAAATCAATTATTCCGGTCCCCCGGCTCCGAAATCCGGGGAATCCCCCAACTTGCGTGCACCTATACTTCCATCCGGGTTGCGGCTTTGCGTTTGCGGCTCTTGAATTATGGCTGCTCTGCGGATCAAATGTTTACGTTGGATCGATTTTTGGCGCGTTAAGGTAGCATGTTAGAGCATCAGATTGGTAATGGATTGATTTTCGTTACTCAAGGCCTCGTTTATTGTAGTACAATCGGAAGGACGTACTGATAATAGAAATCCCTTGTGTTTTAGTCATGCTCGTTAACTGTTAATGAATGTGGATTTGAGTATGAGCAAGTACTCAATTATTGAGTATCAGAGGTTATAAAATAATTATGGTTATGAAACCAAATACATATTCATCAATCGTCAGTCTTAATCCAAAGTCTTGAATGGCAATCGCAGCCTTTGCCAAATTCTTTTTGTCCACAGCGCACCGGATAATCCAGCCTAGAAAGCCTTGATGGTGTCACGGCGATTTCAGATGAGTCGGAAGGGCGCACGAATTTTCGAAAAATCCTCCCCTACAGGCAGGGAACAGTGAGCAGCTATCGCCGCAGTACGGCCGGCGCGCGGACGTGTATAGCACCACCTAATCAGGAATTAAAGCGTCCCAGAGTGCGGAGAATGGAATTCATTACGGAACCGTAGATCACGGCGGGCGCGGCTTTTCCCGCATGGACGGTGCATCAGGTCGCTCTGGAGTCCGGCTGTATTGTTCCGCTCGTCCCTCCTATAGCTCTGCGTATGTAGGTGCAGTATGGGAGCGGGTACGTCTTGCTACGCTCGCGATCCATCAATTTCCTCTTCCGTTGTTGCTGCGAGTGTTTCCTCTACGCGCGCCGGCTCATTCGCATGAGTGGATTGTATGCCGTGCGCCGCTGCGCGAGCTGAATCGATTTGGCTGCTGTTGAGTGTGGGTACGTGTTTCAGGCGTAATGTATCGTTCGCTCCCCACCTCCTACTCTTGTTTCGTGTCGTTGTCGGATGCGGAGGTTTTTTCAAAGTGGAGGGGGTCGGACCTCTAACTAGTTAAAAAGTACTTTTTGGGTTCTGACCTCGATTGCATGGAAAATATGAAAAACATCTGATATCCAATTAATCGATGTACAGCATGCACGAAGGGCAAACTTTGTATCCTGTGATGCTGAGTGCAGACGTGGTGCACCAATAATTGATATGAAAGGTACGAGGAATGGTCTTTGCTCTGAGCTTCGGACGCCGATTGATGGCTCAAAGTTCAACTGCGTGATAACTTTTTTTTAATTTCCTCATTTATGCAATGCTGCATCGATGGATGCTGTTTACTAGTTCTTGTTCGACTCCGCTGATCGTTCAGCAGATCCCTTTTTTTCGAGTACTTCAAGATATCCGATCGGATTGAAACTTGGCTCTCTTGTTTGATTCCAGCACTGTTCAATGATAAACAAAAAAAATCTGTTTGAAATTGAACAGACTACACACGTATTGTGTAAATTGTTCTTTACAAAAATCATTTATTTTTACACACAAATTATTTGTATACACAAATTTTGTGTTATCTAGCCCATTGTAAAGATATCTTATATATAAACTTTGTATACAACTATTTTGTGAACAAAAGTACACTAATTTCGTTTAATTTTCATAAATAACTTGTGTAAAATAGCTTATCACGCTGTGAATGTAAATACAGTATTGTGCATTTATATCTATATTATCTATAGAGAAAAAAAAAATGGAAAACGTCAAACATGCTTTGAAGAAAAATCAATTATCGAATCAACCGTGCTGAAACTGTTAGTAAATTTTATTGTGCGCACCAGTAAAAATCATTATGATAACGATAAAAATTACTGTTCCGTAACTGTAAAAGTTACCGAGTAAACAGTAAAAAGTCTCTAGACAACAGAATACCACCGGATTTCGGTGCTAGCACGGTTATTTTTACAATTTTCTTTGAATGTATCACTTAGCGTCCGAGCTGAAGATGATGGGCTTCCAGACATTCCTCATCTTCTCTCGTTGTACACATAAGACGACAGTGATAAATATGGGTTTCCAGACATTTCCTATCTTCTCTCGTTGTGAGTTTATAATTTTTTAGTACGACAGGAAGTGACGCATTGATCGCGCTCATGATTCACCAGAAGAAACGTCAAAAGCCAGGAAACCGTCATCAGCCCATCAGAGATCAGTGGTCTGCACCCACTAAGAAAACACGAAAAACGAACACTCACCCGCACTGCCTTCCCCTTAGGCATCGGAATGTGCCACCAAAGTAGTAGTCAAACAATGTACCTACACCCATGCAGCTCCTCCTCTCGTCGACGACTGTTTGCCGTATCGTTAGCGTTTCCAGCTCTGCCACACTACACGCACCTATATACGTAACCGAGCACAAGCACTCCCGTCGGACTCACAAAGTTATTACAGTCCCCTCAGAAGCTGCATTACCAATTAAAAGCACCGGTGGCAAAATTATCTTACACTCATGTATCGCATACCCTCCGTTGCTAAGCTCTTTGGAAACTCACTAGCGTCACGGGTGTGGAGGTAATGTACACACACACACACACATATAAGCACGAGAGCTAAAACGCAAGCGAAACCACACACGGGGGAGGAAAGAGCGGTATCGAAGGATCAGTGATGAATACGACGCAGTCGCTAAGCGCATTACGCAGAGTAGATTTATCGCGTACACGTGTAGATATATTGTGCGCGCGTGCCTGTGTGTATACGGGCGCGGCGAGCGTGTGATTTCGCGTTTCGATTGTTTGCAGTGCTCCGACGGACGCCCTCGTTATTTTAATACCTGCAACGATACCGGCCCGCTGAAGATTGTCAGTCGCTGTAGTGTCGCTGCAGCCGGCCGAGTTAATCTCTTTGTTTTGGTAATGAAGCACAACAATGCCCGCCCGGGGCTCTGTAGGTGTATACACGGAAGCGTGATTTCGGCTGTCGAATGTGCGTAAACAGAGCGTCCGATCGCTTCCGGATCGACGAGATTTGGCGCACCGATGGGCGACATTATTTTGATCCCCGAGTCGAGCCTGTTGGGGAGCTGTGGTACTTGTGCGATGATATTGTCACGGGCGAACGATTTTGGCCACAACCTGCTGGCAGCCTGAAGCACAAAAGCAATTTAATTACAAGTTTTGATGAATCCAAATCGAGTAGTCCCTGCTGAAACTCGAATATCAATATATTTCTAGAAATGTTCCTTTTCTCGTATCTCTAATCTTTTACTCGTAGATTAGTATTTTGTCGTAGACTTCTGTTTGTATAATATTTCAAAGAACTGCCACCAATTCCAACGAATTTTCGACAAATTTTTTTTATATTTTCTGCCAAATTTTTTCCATTGCCTGTGCCAAGTATATTTATTGTAAAAAATACCATTCAAAGACGTAGTTACGAATCGCTACCTGATCTTAACGCAAAGTGGAAGCTCTGAAGAAGTCCGGACGTTACTCCTCCGCTTGCTCGTACTCATACGCGACAAAGATTTATACGGGACAGGTTGAATCAGCCTTGCGCCCGTATAATCCCGCCCCGCCTTTGGAACTCTGAAGATCGTTTCCTGATGTGTAGGGTTTGTCTTTCAAGCTTGGACTCTGCTCTTGTCTACAATAATGGTCTAGATATCTATGCTATTCAATGTAACTTATCGATTGCCTTACATTGTAAGTCTTTACGTAGTCTTTACGAAACTTCAGACTCGTCTTTGAGGACGTATTTACTATAAGCATTTCGATCCCGGGCTCTGCAGCTATTGTCTACAATAATGGTCTTGAATTCATTATTAAACGATACTTACTGATTATACTGTACCGTAAAGAGTCTTTAAGTAGTCTTTAAAGGCATACTTACTGTGAACCTTCCTAAATTAGATTACTCTTGCCTGCAATGATAGTTTTTATATCGCTATTCAACGTTACTTACTGATAATACTGTACCTTTAAGAGTCTTTGCGTAGTCTTTAAATACACATTTACTATAAGCGTTTCAATCCCGGGCTCTGCAACTCTTGTCTACAATAATGGTAGTGATTTCACTATTGGTTGATACTTACTGATTATACTGTACCTTAAACAGTCTTTACGTAGTCTTTAATGACAATTTTACTATGAGCCTTTCTACCTGCGACTCTTCGTTTGCCGTGCAATTATGGTTTTTATATCGCTATTTAACGTTACTTATTAAATACACTGTATCTTTAAGAATCTTTACGTAGTCTTTAAATACATATGTACTGTGAGCCTTTCTAACTTGGACTGTGCTTTTGCCTGCAATATGAGTCTCGATATTTTTATTTAACGTTACTTACCAATAACACTGTCTTTTAGAGTCGTTACGTAGTCTTTAAAGACACATTTACTACAAGCTTTTCAAACCTGAGCTCTGCCGTTCTTGTCCACAAGAATGGTCGTGATTACACTATTGGTCGATCCTTACTGTATCTTTAAGAGTCTTTATGTAGTCTTTAAAGACATAATTTCTGTGAGCTTTCCTCACTTGGACTCTGCTCTTGCCTACAATGATAGTTTTTATGTAGCCATTCAACGTTACTGATTTATTACATTGTATCCTGATGAGTCTTTACGTACTCTTTAATGGCACATTTACCGTAAGCCTTTCTAATTACGACTCTTCGTTTGCCCTGCAATTATGGTTTTTATATTGCAATTTAACGTTACTTACTGATTATACTGTGTTTTTAAGAGTCTTTACTTAGTCTTTAAAGACGCATTTTCTATAAGCGTTTCAATCCCGGGCTCTGCAACTCTTGTCTACAGTAATGGTCGTGATTTCACTATTTGTCGATCCTTACTGATTACACTGTATCTGACAGAGTCTTTACGTGGTCTTTAAAGACACATTTACCGAAAGCATTCCTACCTCGATTTTTTCACCTGCAATGATGGTTTCTGTATCGCTATTCAACGTTACTTACTGATAATACTGTATCTTTAGGAGTATTTACGTAGACTTTAAAGGCACATTTACTATAAGCGTTTCAATCCCGGGCTCTGCAACTCTTATCTACAATAATGGCAGTGATTTCACTATTGGTCGATACTTACTGATTATACTGAACCTTAAAGAGTCTTTACGTAGTCTTTGATGACCCATTTACTGTTCGCCTTTCTAATTGCGACTCTTCGTTCGCCCTGCAATGATAGTTTTTATATTGCTATTTAACGTTACTTACTAAATACACTGTATCTTTAAGAGTCTTTACGTAGTCTTTAAATATATATGTACTGTGAGCCTTTCTAACTTGGACTGTGATTTTGCCTGCAGTATGAGTCTCGATATTTTTATTTAACGTTACTTACCGATAACACTGTATCTGAACGAGTCTTTACGTAGTCTTTAAAGGCACATTTTCCGTAAGCATTCCTACCTCGAACTCTTTTTTTGCCTACAATAGTGGTTTCTGCATCGCTATTCAACGTCACTGACTGATTGCACTGTATCTTCAAGAGTCTCCCTGTAGTCTTTAAAGACACCTACTGTGGGCCTTCCTAACTTAGACTGTGCTCTTGCCTGCAATGATGGTCTCTATATCGCTATTCAACGTTACTGACTGATAACACTATATTATAAAGAGTCTCTACGTAGTCTTTAAAGACTCATTTACCGTGACCTTTCTTAACTCGAACTATTTTTTTGCCTGCAATGATGGTCTCTATGTCTCTATTCAACGTTACTTACTGATTACACTATCTTTAAGAGTCATTACATCTTTATGTAGCCTCTAAAGACATTTACTGTAAGCCTTCCACACTTGGACTCTGCTCTCGCCTGCAATAAGAGTTTTTATATCGCTATTCAACGTTACTGAGTAATTACATTGTATCTTAATGAGTCTTTACGTAGTCTTTAATGACACATTTACCGCAAGCCTTTCTAACTTGGACTGCGCTCTTGCCTGCAATGATTGTCTCTATATCGTAATTCAACATTACGTACTCGTGACCCGAAATGTTTATTTGTCTTTAAGTAGTCTTTATAGACACATTTTCTACTAGCATTGCAAACCCGTGCCCTGTAGCTTCTTTGTACAAAAATGGAAGTGATATCACTATTGAACGATACCTACTGATTATACTGTCCCTAAAAGAGTCCTTACGTAGTCTTTAAAGACACATTTACAATAAGCGTTTCAATTCCTGGCTATGCAGCTTTCGCCTACAATAATGGTCTTGACATCACTATTCAACATTATTTATTGATTATAGTGCATCTTCAAGAGTTTTCACGTAGTCTTTAAAGAAATATTTACCTCAAGTCTTCCTAACATGGACTGTGCTCTTGCCTGCAATGATAATTTTTATATTGCTATTCAACGTTACTGATTGTTTAAATTGTATCTTAATAATTATTCACGTAATATTTAAAGACATATTCGACGTGAGCCTTTCTATGTCGGATTCGCCTTCTGCTTGCAATGATGGTCTCTATATCGCTATTCAACGTTATTTACTGATCATACTCTATCTTTAAGAGTCTTTACGTAGTCTTTAAAAACAGATTTACCGAGAGCCTTTTCTATCTTGGACTCTTCTTTTGCCTGCAATGATGGTCTTTCTATTGAACGTTACTTACTGATCACACTAATCTTATCGTGTCTTTACGTAGTCTTCAAAGATACATTTACCGTGAGCCGTCCTAACACGGACTTTTCTTCTGCCAGTGGAGTGCTCGATATCGCTATTTTACGTTACTGACTGATTACATTGTATCTTTATGAGTCTTTACGTAGTCTTTAAAGACTTATTTACAGTAACCTATTGATTCTAGGCCCTGCTCTTGCCTACACTGATGATTTTGATGTCGCTAGTCAACGTTACTTAGTGATGACACTTCATCTTAAAGTGTCTTTAGGTAGTCTTTGAATACACATTAGCAGTAAGCATTTCTAACTTAGACTCTACTCTTGCCTACAATGATTGTCTCGAGTTTACTCTCCAACATTACCTGCCAACTACACTGTATTTTAGAAAGTTTTCTTCTAATCTATAAAGAGACTTACGGTGAATTGCGATGATAGCTTGAAACGAGCTGCATAAAACATCAATTGCTTCAGGCTCTTGTTGGATGAAATTGATATAAAAGAGCAAGTTTAAAAACTCTCACAGAGGAAACTTAGTTCTACACTGCACCTCGTTCCATCAAAATGCATGAGGAGCTATAAAAAAAAGAACTTACATCATAGGTTATTTCCAAAACAGCAACATCCGTTTAACGCTTTCGCACATAAAACCTGCTAAAGATTTTCAGCAACGGCGAGCGAAGCCGCGGCTCCATATTTATAGAAACCTACGCAGACGTCTGTCCATGCGAGACGAAAGCGCGGAGAGGCAAACAAGATCACTGCGACCCGTACATGTGCAGCGCAGCGTAGCGCTAGTGCTCGAACGATTAGAGATTTTCGCGAGTGCCTGCGAGAGGTTATTCTTGGCCAGTGGCCATTCCGCGGGTCGAGTCCCCCCCCCCCCTGCTTTTCCTCCTGTTGTCGCTATTTCGCGGCCACCGCCTCGACTCATTTCAAGGCGATCTCGCGTGTGCTGGTATTGCACCGTGGCGATGGACGTGCCCGCACGGAGCGGCGGAAAATGTGTCTAGCGGCCCGCCCAGCGCGCCCCGTCGGGCAGCCGGGTGGCACCTTGCCAAAATGCCAAATGTCTAACTGCGTATATACATGTACATTGATCGCTATGTGTAAAGTGCAATGCACTTGTACAGAAAAGCCGACAGCGACTTTTCACTGCCTCTCACTCGAACGCGCGCATGTGCGAGTGCAATATTTATACGCGTATTGTGCCAGCGCGAGACTCCTCTCTTTCATTATTTTCGCTTCTTCTCTCTCCCCGGCTGGCCTTTAATGTTTCTTCCCGCGGCTGCTCTCTCTAATGGGCACATGCAGTTGTGTAGGTACTCGGAGCATTGTTCTCTCGAGATAGTCCGCTGATCGTTTTCTCCGGCTCCGTGCGCTGCTCGATAGAATTTCAATCGACGATTTTCTCGGTGGAAGAATGGAACGAATCGGCGAACTTACTCTGGGGCCGTGCGATTTTTTTCTCACGTAAATGAATAGATTATCGAGTGAGTGGGTCTTCAATTTTGTTTGATTATTTCGAGAAATTCAACGTTCTGGTCGTTAGAGGCCTCCGTTAGGTAAATAACTAATGGTCAGTTACTGAATCGACTCAGTGTGAGCCGAAACGTTGGCTCTTGTAAGGTACGAAATGAATAATAATTCAACCGAGTTAGTATTGATTCAGCA
>JAPYYV010005074.1:0-16267 GCA_030522625.1 Copidosoma aretas
AGATGATTTTGACACAATTCAAACCATCGACTCAAAGCATCATTACAAGCATAGTATGGAGGTTCAAATTAGGTATAGGTAGTAGATCTTATAACAAATCATCAAAAATATGACGCATCGATGCTAATTAGTCGATGGTTTAAATTGTGTCAAAATCATCTAGTTATCTAAGGTACGCATTGGCTGATCACTCAGTATAAGATCACTAAATTACAGATGTCAGAAAGGAACAGAGAGACATCGAGATTCAAATTACCGAACTATCTCTTGGTAGACGAGTGAAAGCTGCACCGAAGAAGGTGTGTGGGTACGCAAAAAAGGTTAAAGAAGATTTTGGAGACCTATGAGATTTACGGAGTTGCTCGTTACCGGGAGTATTTATATAAAGTGGCATGTAATATTGTTATATCTTGAACCTAAAGAGAAAATTATAGTGTTGTCGAATAAAAAAAAAAAAAAAATAAGTAGGGATTTATTCAAGTAGGAATTTATTCTAAAAATTGTATGAAATAATGTTGGGGGGGGGGGGGGATGCGGGGGAATAGTCACTTGTAAAATTAGGAAGAAAAATTTTCGAGGACAGAAAATTCGGGGAAATGGTCACTTTGTACATTCGGGTATCATGTCTTCAGAAAAACGGTTTTCGGGAGAACATACATTCGGGGGAATGGGCGGGAACGTTCAATTTTCAAGGTACAAAAAAGAGCAAAATTTAATTGTATAGACAGAATTTTCAAATAATTTTCTCATTCTAGAGACCTTAAACAATAATAAAAATACCGTGAACATGGGATTCAGATCTCGGTACATACATTTAAATCGCTTTTTAAAATTTTAAAAGATATACTTATTGCGACAATTTTTTCGCTTTTCATCATAACTATTTTCCTCAAAGACGAGAAGGGCTCCTCAAAACAAGAAAACATAGAGCTCAAAAAAAAAAAAGCTTTAATATCGTTTTTTGAACATCCACAAAGAAGGTCAGCATAACAAGTTATGAGCATTCAAAGCTCAAGATTAAAACAAAAATTTCACGAATTTTTATATTTTTTAGCTTTTTTGGGCTGCACCACTTTTTTCAACGCCTTGATCAAAAATCGATCTTTATTTCGAGAGCTTTATTTTTATTTTTAACGTATTATTTTTTATTTTCATACGATTTAATATAACTTAGGGTGAAATTATGATGAAAAAAGTGAGAAAAATCGAGGAAACTGTTTTTATTTGTTTTGAAAATTCATAAAAGCACCTAAAAAAGAGCATGCCGACAATGAAATAAATTATTTTGAAAATTTCCACAAGCTGTATAAAATGTATGAAATCAAAGTCTTGATTTAGTGTCATCTCAAAAGTTACAAGCATCTCAAGTTCAGGGATACCTAAAAATCAACCAAATCAATGAAGTTTTTCGAAAGCTTACCTCGTAATTAGCTTTTCAAATGCTCTTTTGATATTTCAAACTTCGAATACCCGTAACTTTTGACGTAGACCATCTTTTGTAACGTTTCAAAAAAGAAATGCAAACTCGTGGAGTGTACTTTATTATTTCATCAATAGCGATTTTTCGCAATTTTTTAAGGCAAAGTTCCCATCAAGTAATATAATACAAAAATTTGGAAACTGTACGTGAAAAGTATTTGTACTCTTTACATCGTAACTATGCTCCAAAAAGTTGAAGAGAGTCAATTAAAGAATAAAAATAAAGCTCTTGAAATAAGCTTTGATGTTTGTTTCCCAAATTCAAGCTTTTTTCGATCTGTATGTTTTCTCTTATGGAGGAGCCCTTAACATACTTTTGGAGAAAAGTTTTTTTTTTTTTTTTTCAAAGAAACAAGTGATGAAAATAAAAAAGGTTTTCATACACTAGGGTTTAAGAAATAATACGCATATTTATTTCTGTGTAAAATTTTATTTTCCGTTCCCAACGTTAACGCATCCAGTCAGTATACAGCGGATTTTTTCTTTCCATGTTTACATGAATTACAAATTTTGCGTTTACGCTTTGTATTAATACTTTGTTGTCACGAAATTTCCTTTCTCTCTTCACACGATTTTTAAACTTTACGTGAGCGATAACTTTACATTCGTGCGGCAGAAAAAAGTCAAGTCTTCAACAAACAAATAATGTTCGTAGCACACTCATTATCAGGTATAAAATCAAATTTATATTTCGTTTCATAAAAAATTTATTACAATTATTATTGCTCATGTTGTAATAAATTTGGCTTGAATGTAGCTAATTGGATTACAATTACCAAATACTATAAAATACTTATGAAACTGTTATAAATTCTCCTATTTCGTTTATTTGCTTTCTTCATTTTTCAACGATTTTAACGTCGTTAGCAACATGATTAAGTTTTTATGACTACAAACAAAAGTTTTTATGTCATATATTGGCAGTATTCTATTTGGCCGATGTTACGCGAGGCTTTCTTAAGCTCTACAATGTTTACCTGTTAAATCAATCCAAAATCAGCATGTAAATGAAAGGGAAAATTACATTTGGCATAGTTTTTATCATCTCATTGCGTAAAACTTTCAAGTGTATATTTTGAAAAACTATGTATAGTATCTCAAGGACTTTGTCACTATAGGTGAGTGACTTAAGTAATTTCTTACATATTAAAAAGTGTATCCTAATTAATAATGTAACGTATGACATCAGAATACAGTGCACAATAAATTTTTTGCGATTTTGCATTTAAACTTAATACAGATATTTATACATACATAAGGAAAACAAAATTAAAACGGTGCAGCTGTAGATAATTGGATAAAAAATAATAACTAGATAAATAAATATAAGTCGTGAATACGTAATAATAAAATATACGCGTATAATATATATGTATAAAACGCTCCTTTATCCATAATATATTCCTTTATATATTTTCATGACACGCGCAGGAAAAAATTCTCTACTTCCCATATAAATAACCTCTCCAAAGCCAACGATAAATGCAAAAAAAGAAAGAAACGATGATCAAATTATGCAAAAAAAGAAAGAAACGATGATCAAATTATGCGAAAGAAACTTAGTTTTACCATTGCTCATTTCATAAGTAATGCGAAAAAATCTTTTGCTCATCACGTTACCATCAATTATGAACAAAAAATAAATAACTTTCTTTTGTAATGATGATCAATCGAAAAACAATAGAGGAAAAATGTTTATCTATGAAATGCCTATTTATGATAAAATACTAATGAATCTTACAATACGTTATTCTCACTCGACGTGACATCAACCACGCAGTGATTAATCAGTATCAAATACAGACGTTTATATATACAGGTATATATAAACACTATACTCTTGCCAGAGATGTCAATATGTTAACATATATTATTCGCTCTCCGCCGTACACCTCGTTAATATCAAAAAGACATCCAAATGAACCCTCCTCAGCCGTAAATATAAAGTACACATTTACCTATGTACACTCGACTCTGTAATCAATAATATCTTTGTGTACGTGTATATAATTGGCAGTCTCTTCTTGTACTTGAAAAAATTCCAATACTGCCTCTCATTATTCCTCCACCTTCTCCTATTTCGCTCCTTTTCGCCCTTCCTTTTTCTTCTGACGTGCATAAATGACGTACAAAAAAACTGGAGTAAACTTTTTTTGTAATTCTATTTCGCAAAAAAATTCAATTTGGCCATTGCGTATAATCACCTGTGATATTCAACAGTTCATGGGGTGGATTGACGATTCACGAGTGCGCGATCGTTCAAGTATCAAGTACGACTCATCATCTTGAATTTCAAGACAAACCACGATGGACGCGAAAAAATAGTTAATTCACCTAAAATAGAAAGGTGTTAGATACACCACCGTCACTATCATCTACGGGTAGGGTAGCAGTTAAGCTCTTTTGTTACCCAAAATAAATTTAAAAATTAACGCTGTTGATCTGTCGTGTGGGAACATCGACATCTGATCAACCCAAAAGACTACTCTTAAAGCCTAGCAGCTGTTTCAAACCATTTTCATACACAGGGTGAAAAAAAGTCGCCACTCCCGCGAGACTCCATCCACAACAGCGGAGTGGTGTCACGAAAAGGGAAGGAGAGCGTTAGCGAGAGGATAGGAGAAACGACTTAGACGCTCTCGGTGGGGCTCTGGAACTCGGAGAGCGCGTGAATCGGGTTCTGGACCTTCTTCTGCGAGCCCTTGCGCACCTTGGCCCGGACCTCCTCTGGTCGCTCCGGTCGCACGAGCGGCTTCTTCTCCGGCGCCTTCATCTTCCATACGACTATCGGGGACTGAAATAGTAAACAAAGAGGAGTCGCTTTTAGTTTTTGGGTGCATGTGAATTTCCATGTTGTAATATGCTGTCGTCAAAGTCTGATGCATGGATTTAATAAAATTGATTGGAGCTTATAAAATTGCAATAATTCAGCATGCGTTTGTAGAAATGATATTCACTACGTTTTACTTTATGCTTGATTTTAACACAACAATATAATCAATAGTAGAAAAATTTCAAGTCATACTTACATACTGCGTAATCCAAAAGGCATGTTAGCAAGCGATGAAAAAAGCATTTATTAGCCAAAGTATACAATTTATGTTACATGAATATTATCAACTTATTTCATAAAAATACATCACAATAATTAACCAGCAAAGCATTAACAAAGGCAGTAAAAAAAAATTGTTGTGCTTATTATCATGTATTACATTGTTTTACTTATTCTAGAACTATAAGTTGTTAATTTGTTAGCTTTCCTAATGTTAAGTGCTTTGAATTTTACATATTTACAAATTACAGAAAAGTGAATATATATTTTGGTCCAATTCAATAGACTATTTAGGAAGCTGAAATTGTTTCCACTATTAAAAAACAAGTTCACCAAAAATTATTCTATGCTAATTAACTAACAATACATCGATGAAATCCAACAGCTAATTTGAAGGCTTTGTGTAAAAACATCAGCATCCCAATGTCGATTAAAAAATTTCACGTGTCAAAAAGCATTGGCAAAAGCAGGGTGAAAAGAACAACGTTTTGCTGCAGCAGTGATTTTAAAATCTACATCAGCTCAACCGACTGACGTGTTGGATCGAACGCGAACATTGTGCTTTTGAAGTAAACGTCATTGTCAGCACACAGGCTATAAAACAAATCACTTTGGTGCAGAAGTCTATAACGCCTTATGCTACTGATACGGAGTAAGTAATAGATAAGTTGTATGATACGGGTAAGCAGAGCAGGAGCGGCTCGTGAGGCCAATGTTTATCACTCCCATTGTCGTCAATGGTCTAGAAACATCGAAGCGAGGCCAATAAATTGTTTATTCATTTGGGTAAAAAGTTTTTTTTCTTCTTCGGTTCATTAATTTTTTTGCTTTGCGATTTCAAAGGGAAGATTCAATATTGTACTGTTTTAATTACTTTATGAAGTAACAGGGGAAAATAACTAAACAAAACCAAGGGGATGGAGGATTTTTATTTAAATATTATGGAACGACGGACTACTGAAAACGTATAGCACGTCTCGCGTATTTCAAAAACTAAATGACCAAATAAACGGAGAAGAGCGAAAGGGAAAACTCACCGTGACGGTCGACTGCCTAGGATACTTGGTGCTGGCGACGTAGGACGCCTTGACGGTGAGCACGACGGCGTTCATGAGGTTCTTGGCGGCCTGTATGAGCGAGGTGGCGCTGTCGAGTCCGGAAACGATGAGCTCGCCGCTGATGTTCTGCACGTCGGCCTTGACCTTGCTGGTGATGTTCATCTGGTGGCAGTAGAGGGCGATCCGCTGCAGGTAGGCGAGCAGGTCCTTCTTGGTCGAGCTCTCGGGGCACTGGTCGGCGATCTGGCGCGTCAGCTTGTCGAGCTTCGTCCCGTACTCGGAGATCTTCTTCGCGGCGTTGATCACGTCCATCGTGGTCTTGAGGGGGCCGCGGCCGCGCGTAAAGTCCGTCATCTCCATCATGATCATGCACATGTGCTTGGCGAGGACGATTATGTCGTTGCCCGCGTCGTCCCACTTGGCCACCTCGCGGTCGAACTTGAGCTTCTCGCTCCTGAAGAACTCGACCTGCTGCAGGATCTTCTGCTTGTCCTCCTCCGGCATCTTGCGCATGGCCTCTCGGGCCGTTGTGATGCCGCTAATCTCCGGATACTCGTCCACCCCGTGCTCGCCCGTCTGCGCGCTCGACTTGCTGCGCGTCTCCAGCGTGTAGTGCTCGTCCAGCTCCACGTCCTCCGGGTCCAAATCTTCGTCCGCCTACGCAGAAAGTCGATTGTGAAACTCAAGTTTAGAAGTAACAAACGGTCAAATTTGAACATGATTACTTTTGCTAATGCTTTGCAGTATGAATTTTTCCAAAAAATATTCAATTGCGCTTGAAATTTATTTTTCATCATTTTCTCTTTTAAATTTGGATGGATGGTCCAATTGTCCATCAATTACTTTTGAGGCTTCGGTTATATTATTAATCGAACATACACGTTAATTTTCATCAAAGAAATAACATTTCATGTACGTTTGAAATATTGATATTTAGAGAATACACCAAAATGATCGATGACTGAGCCATTCGAACAGTTTCAACTGATAACTGCTTTATAACTAGCGATGAACAAAAAACCATGTTACAGCGCAAATGATTTGTTTATGCTTTTGTGAAAAAAAATATTATTGCAAAGTATCACTATTCACCAAAAAACCACTCACCCTGTTCATGAGCACGGCGCGCCTGATCTCCCTGACGCCGTCGTAGACGAGCCTGGACGCATCGATGAAGTCGTTCTCGTCAACGTCCTTGGGCGGACTGCTGCCGAGCGCGTCCACGGCCACCTCGACTCTCTGCGCGAACTTGGGCATGACCTGCTCCTTGAGCACCTTGACGGCCTCGAGGACACGCTTGGTGTAGATGCACGGCTCGTAATTGTCCATCTCGGCGTTGACGACGTTGCAAACCCTGGCGGACCTGCCCCTTATCGCCCCGGCCGTGCGGTCGAGGGCGTCGGCGTCGCCCTCCTGGAGGGCTAGCACGCACTTGTTCACGTCCTCGAGTATGTGGTTCTCCGAAACGGCGAGGAAATCGTCGATCGTCGTTATGTCGTCCACGGCCTCGGTCAGCACGCGCACCTGGTTCTCCCAGGCCTGCCGGAACACCTCCATGTTGTCCTGGGCCACCTTGGAGCGGGGCCGCGCGGCGAGGACCCGGGCCGCGTTGATCACCTGCGGGCAGAGGTTCTCGATCTGGGCGGCGGCGTAGCGCACCATCTTGACCCCGTCCTCGTTGCCCGACATGCTGCACACCAGATTGGCCACCTCAACCAGTTTGTTGGCGTGCTCGGTGAAGACTTGGGCGTAGTCCTCGACCTGCTTGTCCTGTCCGTTGCGGGCGGCCTCGATGAGGACCAGCAGGGGCACGCTGGTCTCCAGGAAACTGTCGGACACGTGGTCAACGACGGCCTTGCGCAGCTGTCTCCGTAAATCTCTGGTCTTGCGGCACATGTGGTCGATGGCGCGCTCCAGGCCCTCCGACTGTTCTTTCACTCCCATCTGCGGGGAGTAATTTTTGGAGGATCAGATTTTTGTGAGAGAAAAGTGAACATCGAGACACGCAACACTCTGGGATTAGATTTTCTCTTTTTTTAGAACGAGGTTTGTAGTCGGTTGCTTTCTATACTGGAGTGGTAGTTATACGAGTGACTTGTTAGCGATGCGATTATTGGGCGTGTGTAAAGGTATGCATGTGTTTCTTTGCGTAGAAATTTATTTAAATGTTTGTATTGAAATTAGTTCTAGCTTTGTATGTGGTACTGAAATGGAGTATCATACTGTCGCTTGTAGCAAGTTCGATCGAAAAAAAAAATAGAGGCCGAATATCAGTTGTGTACCTACAATGTCAAGATCATAATTTATTTGTATAAAAATACAAGAAACTGTAAAGTTTTGGAAGCTCTTGTTTGGAGAGTCGGCAGATTAGTATAGAGTAGAAAGATTTTAAGCAGTACCAGGAAGAGGGGGGGGGGGGACACAAATTATTCAATGTAACAGTCGATAGGCAAATTTTCCATGAAATAACCTGAACAAAAGATTACTTGAAAAATAAAATTTTAATGTAACATAACTTGGAAGCATCTTTTTTACAGTCGGAAAAAATAAACATTGTCAAGATATTTTTTAACAGAAATAATTCAATCAGAGTTTGCACATTGCCCATGACTGGTGGGATCGATTATCAAAAGCTACAGTTTGAAGCAAGAAATGACAAAGTATTATATAGAGCACGAAAATTGGCAATGCAAGGAACATACAGGGTTATCTTGAATATTTACCCTTTTACCAACTCGAGCCAGTTGCAACTGCCCTCATCAAACATAAATAAATCATAGTTTAATGTCAGTAAGAGCAATAAAAAAAAAATCGAGAATATTTTGCAAAAATTGTGTGAATTTTCGAACCGAATTAAATTTACTGTTCTTAAACTATATCTAATTGCTAATAAAACACTCGATGAAGAACGTTTTTGAAATACACATTCGATTTTTTAATAAAAGAGCTTGAGCTCAAAAGAATCATAATAATCATTCAAGAAATAGTTTCTAAGAAAATAAATTTTTTCATAAATTATTAAGAAATAATGTAGCAAATTATTATTGTGTATATAAGAAAATTATTTGAATAGTGAGTGCTATAGAATGATTATTCATTGTAACTAATTTATGACCCAATTAAATTGATATTAAACGCAGACATCTAAATAATGCGGAACGCTCGTATAAATAATAGTTATGGTATTGATCGCGTAGCTCGAACGCGTTCGAGCTATCAAATTTATCGTCTCCTACTTTCTGACGAACAAAACCGCTGGATGCATGCACCTTTTTTTTTCTATGTTTCATTACAATTACAAATGAGCTTATTACATCCTAATGACCAAAAAGATCACTTTAAACCCCGACCCCCAAAAGCGAGAAAAATGAAAAAAAGCCAAACTCACGTTGTTCATGTACTCGCTGAGCAGATCTTGGAGCGCTTGACGCACAGCGTTGCACTCGGCAACGATACGCTCGCGACGCTCGTCACGCGTGCACGAGGAGTCGGCCATAAGAGCCGCGCCGCTGATGATGCTCTCGAGGCGTTCCTCGAGACTGGGACGAGTGCGAACTTCGTTGTAGGCCAGCGGTGACATGACCATGCGCTCGTCAAAGTCGTCTAGAGCGGCTGCCAACTCGCCCGGACCGTCATACGGGTGCTGATTCTCTCCTGGCATCTTGCCCTGGGCTACGTCATTTATCGTGTGCACCGCCTCGCATACCTTGGGGAGAAATAATAACATTTTTCGTCTTCTTAAGCCTGACGTCAGAGCTCGAGTAAATCTTGTTAAGGTAAAGCACAAGAGAGATTAACTTTGGACTATAAAAGTACATAAATACACTCGAGTACATTTTGAAAATGAATCTTGGAAAAGAAGACATTCAAAAAATAGAGACAAACCTGTTTGAGCACATAATCACGATTGGCCTTAGCAGCAGCAAGCTCAGGGTGCCGTACATACACCTTCGACGCAGTCAACAGCATCGTGGAGTGTTTTTTGAGAACAGCCCTAGCGGCAGCCAAATCGTCACGCAGCTGGGGATCCTTCAACTCCTGTTGGCGTTTAGCCGCCTGATTGATCAACTCGGACGCGTTTCTGCCGAACTGCTTGATGTTTTCCATGAGCTCGCTCTGCGAGGAGGCATTTTTTAGCTTGTCAAGGTCGCCCTGCACGACGTTTAGGGATTTGAGGAGCAGGTGGACGTCGACCATGTCGGCGAGGATAAGCAGACGTGTCACGGCTGAGAGGAGGTTCCTGGCTGCGCGGACCATGTTTCCTCTTTTGAGGGATGAGCAGGGGTCCTCTGAGAATTCTCTACAGTAATTGATTCGTATTAGTCGATACAGGACGATGAACTGAATGTATTAAAAAGGCTCAACATTACCTTGCAGCAATGCTCATAGCAGAGCCAGTTTTTCTAACTTCGTCGACAGCACTCAGCATCTCAGCAGTGATGTCAGGGTTCTCGTAGGCTATCTGCTCTCCTCTTTCGATGAAGTTGATCGTAGCCTTCTCCACAGCAGCCACCAGAGCACTGGCTCTCTTGGATTTACCTTTCTTCTTCTTGCTCGGACCTTTTGTGTTTACGAGCGTTGTCACCTGGAGCACCAGTGGCTCCAGTGTCTTCTCCACCGACATGGTGCGTATCTCCAAGTTCTTGGGATCCCATTTCAGGGTGATTGGCCCAAAGTGATCCGACATCTTTTATTCTGTCACTTGCTGTTTTGCTGAAATGATTTGATTGTTGTTGGTGAATAAAATAGTACCATTTGTTTCAACTCACTGATGCTTATTGAACATTAAAGTACACCAAGCGTGGAGAAGTGATATAAATATAAATGTTTCAATCGTGTCCAATTACACTCGTGTAAAAGTAAAATTCGAATTATAGATGAGAACGTTTGAATCGTAATTTAAAGTTAATTACCGTTTCAATTTTAACACACAAGTAATCATTTAAAAGCAAAGTAGATGCTCTAACAGACAAAAGTTAAAATTCTGACTCAACAAACACACTCCCAATCCTAATTCGCACTGATGTTTACTTACTCATGCTATGAGTCAAATGCCATCAGCAGCAGAACGAGGAAACGGAGCAGAACGAAGAATGCGATTCGATCAGCTAATAAAAATGCACCGACGTGACAGATTTTCTCCTGATCGGTGAAAAGAAAAAAAAAAAGCTAGGAGAGATAATCGCACAGGTAAGTATACTTATAGGAGACAAGAAAAGAAAGATTGATTGGAAGATAAAATAAGAAGAGAAGGGAGGAATAAGGGACGCGTTATCGTCTTCCGGAGAAAGGCTTTTGAGGCGCGTACTTATATGAGAGTGAGTCATATCACACTCTGTACGCTACTCCATCACGCATGACTTCACCCTCTTTATACCTCCGCATGCAGGTCCAGATACCTATTTACCATCCACACCCCAGTTTTCTTTCTCTCTTCGACGCACAGAGCACCATATCACTATACACTACAAAATCCTTCCGAATTTTCTTGACGATGAACGAAACATGAGGTTTTATTCCGAAGCGCGATTGATTTAAGTTCCAAGTGGAAACGGAAGGAGTAAATTGACAGGCCGAGGGGCAAGGAAGGGTGTAGGCTAACTGTGAACCCATTCTTTTTTCTCCCTGTGTCTCGCTCTACATTGCCATCTGCCATGCATTAACCCTTCACATGCAACATCTAATCTAATCGTACCTTCATGTAACAAGCAACAAAATACGGAGCCAAATGGACGCCCGATGTTCCTCCCCCTATGCTCTTTTTCTTCGATTATTCACTGCTGGATGTTGATATATGCACTCTTGCACAGTACGTACACTGCACTTGTCTCTGCAACACTATTTTTTTGGCCCCGCACGTTGGGTTGAGTTTTCTCTGCCACTGGATGCTGTTTCTTGCAGCACGATAGCATGAGTGATACAGTGATACTATGCAAAAGGTATCCACAATCAATCCACACTTTACGCAGCGAGGGCGAGGCGAGAGGGTGAAAAACTGATTCGAGCTGGCTACAGCATGTAGGTATATACGACGACTACTACGAGAACAAACGGAAAAGGAACAATGCACAAGTAGCTAGGGGATCGAAAGAGGCTTTTCATTCATGACGTCACGAGCAGCGATGGTAAAATGTATCGCCTCTTCCACTCTTCGTGTACGTACACGGTGTACCTTCTACTGGTACTACGGCATACCTGAGTCCTGCAATACCAGTACTTGTAAGTTGTGTATGATCATTTTTTAATTGTTATGATTAACAAAAATTTTTGAAATGCCGAAATGGTTGATCTACAAATAGAGCGATTTTATTTTTGCAATTCGTAACTGACAGAAGTATCGAGATGGTTTTCGAGAAAAACTTTTCTACAAAGATAATATACTTATTGTACATTAACCAGAAATAAACTTATAAACTTTGAAAGATTGTGAGATTTTTTTTTACGTTCAGATACACGTCTTTCTTTTATTCTTTTAAAATATCCATAATACGAACGTATAATAGTTTTTTTACAGTTTTATACATTTTTGTTTACATTAGTTAACATGATTTTTATGATCACGAATCGACCGTTGAAATGAAGCTAAGAAAATTATTCAAAATTAATTAAACTTTTACATAATCATCAAAAAACTATACAAAATTATTAGAAACAAAAAAAAAATCAATCCAACTACTGCACTTCATAGTCTTTTTTTTTAATAAAAATATTAACAATTATATTTTTTAGTTCTCTTCGGTTCAACTGTCCAGAGCGCTCCAAACTACCAAGCTATTAAAAATATATGGCTACATTGAAAGAGTCATAGATATACATTTTAATAGATCTAGAATAGCCTGCAGCACTGGACTGCTGTAACGAATAAAATTATCTTTGAATTGACATATTTTCAACATTTTTTTGTTTGTAAAAAAATAATTCTTTTAAAATTATATAAATATTTTTTTCTTGTAATAAGACAATTCCTCTATACTGTCTTTTATATCTCCAAGGGCTCTATGATCACCAGTTTTTCTTTGTTTATTCTTTTCAATCTTCTTGTTCCACCTTCTATGAAAATTTATTATTTACAGTAACATCATTGTTTCGTGAAATAAAGAGTTCTAATCAAATACTTACTTGGCCAATTCATTGATTGAGGCAACATCAATGACATCATCACCTAAATAATCATATACTTTAGGCATGTATCTTTGAAGGAATGCCCTGTCCATGTATAAACAATTTCCTGCTAGGGGACAAGTCTTGTACGGCACGTATCTTTTGAAGAATGTGATCAGCTCATCCTCAGCCATTCGTTCATTGAATATGGATTGTTTTGATGCTTCAATAAGTCCTGTCTAACAATTGTACATCTTTTAATGAATATTATGATAACTAACATAAACGGATAGATTGATATGTATGAATGGGCCAATGATGCAATATTCTACATTTTAAGGATATGCAATAAGAATATTATGAAAAAGTTACTTTTTTATGTTGCTCCTGACACCAGGGTATCATGGACTCATAAACTGATTCTTGTTGGTTGAGGACTATTTCAAACTCATCACTAACAATATTCAAATTATCATCAGTAATGATGCTTGCAAGCTCTAAAATTCTATCTTCCAGCACATTAAGGCCAGTCATCTGAAATAATTTACAAGCTATTCAAGAAAACGTGTATTTTATATGATTATATGTAATAAATAAGAGCAGTCCTCAAGTACCTCCAAATCAATCCATATTATACGATTTTTACACTGTTCTACTGGACCAGCTGCCAAAAAGAAAACATCCATCAGTCACCATGACCATTGATAATTACAATATAACAATAAATATCACACAAGATCCTGCTTGAAAAAATTAACAACGACAAGCAGTACTAACCCATTTTTGTTTTACATAATGTTTTGCACTTGTAAATGTTATATTTTAGCAGTTTCCTCACTGAAAAATTCAAATGTGAAAGAATTTTGTTCATTATCCATATAACGACTTTTATACACGTACGTGGGCGAGCTTGAAATTCGTAAGCTCTATTACAATTTTAGTAAACAGTATAAAAATATATTCTGATCGATTTAACCAATGTATCCTTCATTTTTGCACCCCTAAAGACAAAACTAACCAATATTTTTTAGAGCTCAGTGGATCGGCTTGACTGGGAGTTACTCGAAACTCGAAGTACTCGAGTAAAGTTCGAATCTTCGAGCTCGATTGGCGAGCGAGATATGTATATGATGGCGAGTCACGCGCGAATCGACCAGGACCACGCGATCGACGCGATGGGATTATGGGATATGACGTCTATGACAAGGTTAATTGGTGTCAGTGACGTCGGGTGTCACTGTTATAAAAATATTATTTATGATTGTTTATGATTCATGTGACTCACATTAAACTGTGATGTTTATGTATCATGTTAATTATGTATAAGCCCTTAGTAGGGGCACCCTATACATACATACACCTGCTGCACTTTTCGTAGTCTTAGCGGATCTTGTAATGAATCAATGAATGATTTTTATCGAAATTGAACCGTATCAAAAATATCATCGTTGATTCAACGTAGAAATCAACGTTCATTTAATGTTGAAATCAACATTGTATCGATGTTCAATCAACATTGATCGGAACATCGAAATCAATAATAAAACGCGCGCAACGTTAATCAACATTGATTCAACGATGATTTCCCAATGATGCCGTCCTAAGCGAAAATAATTTGAGTGGGTAAGTAACGAATAAAAAATAATAACTGATAATAAAAATTTAAAAAGTCCACATTTGAGACTGAGAATAAAATGTAATTGCTGTTATTATAAATTATTATCAGTTATTATCTTTTTTTCTTTATTTCTAAGATGTTATTTATAAGAAAGAAAAAAAAGGTATAACTGATAATAATTTATAATAACAGCAATTACATTTTATAACTGATCATAACTTTTATAAATAGTTTGTAATTTTGATTGCTTGTTATTAATTACTATGAAGTGAAGATATTTTCTTAATGATGAAATCAAACCATATTTCTCAACTCAGATTACACAAGAAAAAAATATTTACAACTGATAATAACTGTTATGAAGAATTACTAGTAGCATATAACAGATCAATGATACATATTATTATAGTCCCAAATCTGGACTTTATAAACTGTTATTATTAGTTTATATTAGTTACCTTTTTTTTAATAATAATTATATGAACGAGATTATTTCCACTTGGGGTCCAATAAAAACCAATAAGAAACAACAGACTTTTATTGGAAAAAAAGTGACCCTGTAAAGAAATGTTATTGTGTTCTATGGGGTAATTTATCCACAGAATATTTGTAAGTACTCGAATCTATAGTTGCGTGCCCATAAAATTATTCCTGAAATTATTTTTTATTATTGTATTTGCAAAACTAAACAGATATTGTATTGGATTGTATAGAAATAAAACCGAATTTACATTTGTAAGGGCATCCAAATACTTTTAACATGTTGTTTTCCATAGTACTATTGGTTGACGTACAATGCGTAAATAACAATAAGATTTTTAATGAGTGTTATCGTGTCAAACAGGTGTTGATCTTATTAAAAAAACTCCCATCAGAAGTTTTGTATTGAATTTTATTGTAAATTTGAAGTCGTGAAGAACTCGAAACGTAATATGGTTTTATCAGGAAATACGGATATGCAAAAACCAACTAAAATCATGCAAACAAAAAATATTGCTGAGTTACATTCGTCATATGATCATATCCAATAGAAAATTTCAATAAATTGCAGTTTTTATTGAAAAAGATTTTAACTGTTTTTACAAAATAATCGCAATTATACTCTTGCACTAACTACTTCCACAAACTATTTGAATAATCAAGTATATTATGTCCAGGTAGCATACTTTAAAATACTAAGCACATTCTGCCTCTATTCACTAAACTGGATATCCAGAAATTTACTTACTGACGGCGGTGTCCAGGCAATGCGCTTCAATCAAGCGTATTTGGCTTCTTACTGCATGTTTCTGATATGTACACACACCTGAATACCGTCCAATTAAATTTCTAAAGGGCTAATTGTATTTAACTTCCTGGAGCGCACCATCTGGACACCGTCTCCAGGGAGTAAGTACACCTAGACATCCAATCAAATACCTGAAAAGACAAATGTATTTAACTTCATAGAGCACACTACTTAGAAATCTATACTTTATCTAAGTTTTGAATCTCTTCAAAGCAAGGTTTGTTTAAGTTTAATTGATAAGGCATCAGTTCTGGAATCCTGCAGACCGTGTTCAAATCCCTGAGATGGCATTTTCTTCTCATAATTTGTATAAATTAATAATTAATAATTGGTGTTTTTTTTAGAAATTTTCCTTGACTTGTCGTATACTGTAATTGATATTCTAAAGTAAAGAAAATAATCTTTTTCGTCTTTTAATTGTCGTTTTTAAAAAAATTTTTACTTCTCCAATAAATTTTTCCATCGGAAAATACTCATTTTTTTATTCGAAAAATCAAGCAGACTAGTAAAGAAATGTTATCATTTATACGTATATATATATATATATAATGCGACCAAATAGAAAACAACAAAATAGTACATTACGCCACTAGAGCGGAAAGTGGCACTTTGTGCCCGCGGGTGCACTTTGTGCCCGCCGAGACTTTCTGCCCTAGGACCGAAAGTACTTT
>JAPYYV010005075.1:1011-33532 GCA_030522625.1 Copidosoma aretas
CCCCCCCCCCCCCCCCAACCCTTTTCGCCCCGCACGCGACGACGACTCGCTCGCGCGGAAACGGTAGATATCGCGCGCGCGAATCTTCGCTGCTGCAGCGCGGTTATCGATGCGTCGGCGCTGGCCTTCGCGCGTCCCTCCGATCGCGGGTGCTGCTGTAGCATCGCAGCGCGGGGGCTGATGAACAGGGCCGATGACGCGATAGCGGCTGCTTGCGAAGGAAAGGCTCGCTCGGCTCGTATCGAGTGCGCATGGGCGATCGATCGCTGTTTTATTCAGCCTTCGGGAATGCAAATCCTCCTGTACATCCAGCGTGGTATTTTTTTCTCTCTCTATTTATTGTTGATTGCACGAATCGAGGCGTCTCTCGACCGATCACCTGTACACAATTGCAATATCTCTCTCTCTCTCTCTCTCATTTCTTCGTCTCCTCCGCGGCCGGCTCGATGCCAAAGCACTCGGATATGAATTTGTCGGTGACGCGGTAGAGGTGCTGGGCCAGGTGTTCGAACTGGTGGGCCTCGTCGGGATAGACGAACTGCTCGAACGGTATGTCGAGCTCGGCAAGGGCCCTCGTCAGGGCCATCGAGTTCTGGAAGTGGACGTTGTCGTCGCCCGTCCCGTGGATCAGCAGGAACTTTTTCCCCCTAAAGTTCTTGGCCCGCCTCATCACCGAGCTCTCCTCGTACTTTTTCAAGTTGTCCTCGGCCGTCGGCAGGCCCATGTAGCGCTCCGTGTAGATCGTGTCTACGGTCGGTCGAAAAAAAAGAACCTTGGGTTATACGTGAATAAAAATTAAAAACATGACGCTGTTACATGTACTCACCGTAGTACATCCAACTGGTGACCGGAGCGCCCGAGTGCCCGCACTTGAACACGTTTTTAATGTCGATGGCGAGGATCGTGGCTGCGGCGAATCCCCCGTAGCTCCAGCCGCCGATCGCCGTCCGGTTCCTGTCGATCCAGGGGAACTTTTCCTGCAGCAGTCTGAAACAGAGTAATCGATCGTATTAATCTTCCGTCCCACAATGTCGGTGCGCGAACTAACTTTGTGGCTTCAATTTGGTCCACCATCTCCGGGCTCCCGAGATTTCTGTACACAGAGAATAAACTCTTCGTTCCCCTGGAATTCGTGCCCCGGCCGTCGATCTTCGCCTCGATGATGTTTTTGGCGGTAGTAGCGAACTTGTCGTACCCGACCGAGAAGTTGTCGATAATGGCCTGGCTCCCCGGCCCGGCGTACCTGCAAGGTACAACCACGGGATCTCGATCATCATCATCACACACACACACACACACACCTCCTCTACAAGCCTGCGCACGCCGAATTCCATGTACTCACACGTTGACGTAGAGGGGGTAGCTCTTGGAGGGATCGAAGCCTCTGGGCAGCTGCAGCCGCACCCGGACGTCGAAGCCGTTCAGCGGGAACGTGAGGTCCATCCGTTCGGGGAGCACGCGCTTCGTGAGCATGTGGCGCAGCGCGTGGTTGTCGGACCAGGTGTGGAGCTCCGCGTCGGCGGAGTCGTAGATCTTGACGACCGCCGGGTCCGGGCCCGCGCACGTTAGCACGTAGCGCGAAAAATTGGCCGAGAACTTCACCGAACTCACGTACTTGCACTCGTTTCCTGGGACAGAACGCGTCGAGGTCTTTTTTTGTTTTTTGTTTTTTCCACCTTGCATACATCGACCGGCGTACCTTCGGGAGTCCTCAGCTTGCAGGAGACGCACTTGGGCTCTGGCTTGAGATCCCTGGGCTCGAGCGGGACCTTGTAGAGGTGCCTCTGGGACGGCTCGCCCGGCGGACAGGCTGTGTAGTAGACGACGCCCCTCGCTTTGTCGACGCCCATCAGCGAGTAGACCCAGGTCTCGCCAGGGCTAAGGTCGAGCTCGCCCTCCAGTCGGCCGCTGCGGTTAAGCGTGTAGCGCGTCAGGTGACCAAAGGAGCCCAGTGTCCCGTTCGCTGTCGGTTCGAGCGAAACGATGATGAAAAGGTATGTATATATGTATATATATATATCTATGGATGATGATTATCGTCGATGCGCGACACTAACCGACTGGCTGATCCCTCAGGATCAGAACGTAGCCGTTGTGGTGCTGGGGAGCGTTCGCCGCGTAGAGGAGCCAGCCGCCCGCCATTCTCTGCTCCAGAAGGAGGTGCCGCTCGTTTCCCGCGACCGTGTAGCTGACGATCTGCGATTGGTTCTGGACTCGGTTCGACCAGGTGGCCACCACAGTTTTATCATCGAACCACGTAACGGCGTACAGAATGGCTTCCCTGCGGGACGAATTTTTTTCTCTCTTTTCTCTTTACCGTCCGAAACATTCATATTAATACATGAATGATGGTCAGTATGGTACTTACGATCCGACTCGGTCGGTGGGTGCTTTTAGGGAAATCATCGACGACTGTTTATGTTTCAAATCAATAACGTTGAGCGTGACGCGGGGATTGCTTGCCCCAGCCTTTGGATACCTGAACCTCTCCTCGCTCGGATATTGGTTTTGCAAATCACCGGGAGTGCCGAACCTCATGACCACCGCTTCGGGAACACGAGAGTCGTTGAACGTCCCAAAAGCCAGATAATCGCCGCTCGGCGAGAGCCAGAGTGCTCTGTCGGTAGAGTAGACCTCCTCTATTGGGATATATGTATACATACATACATACATTGATGTATGGTGCATTTACGGGTGGAGAGGGAGAGAGGCCATTAATATAGTCCACGGTTCTATTGGAATCGCAAATCAGCAATAAAGAGAGGCGCTAAAAATAGTTGTACCTTCGTAGACCCAATCGGGAATGCCGTTGTACAGGGTCTGCGATTTGCCGTCAAAGGTCAGTCGACGCGTCTCGCCGAGTCTCGCTTGGTGATAATAAATGTCGTTTTTGAAAACGTAAATGAGCTCGCTGCCCCGCGGCGCCCAGAGAGCCACCGATATCGGCTGGCCATCTTCCAACGGCTTCAAGTGTCTGTCAAAAAGTTTTATGCCATATTAGAATGTTCAAAGCTTCCGCGTGGAAATTACGTTATTTCATAGTTTCTTTTTTACTCCTTTTTCACATCGTAAATGCTGAATTTATTTAATGTCGAGTGCCGGTATACTTTTTGAGTTGCGTTGCGTACGAGCAGGAAATTCCTGTCTGGGGATAAATAGAATTTTAGACTTTCCTCGTCATCCTGTTTTGAAAAATAAAACCTGAAATTATTTTTCTTGCATTGCATTTTTTAGAACATGTGTACCAATGATTTTATCTACATTCAACTGCATTTTATCGTTCAATTTAAAAATTATTAGTATATTGATAAGAATTTTGAAATCGATAAGCTCCGTGCGTGTAAGTATATGCGTACAATTTAACGAAATTTCAATTATCAGTGCATTGCGTCAATTTTCTCAATAAAACTTTTTCAATCGGAGATAACTTTTTAATCAATTTTCAGTCAATCTTCTATTTATCTCTTGTACTTTCTGCCGATAAAGCTTTTTCAAAGTAATTCAAGAGTAAAATGAATTTTATGACAGAGATTTGATGCTTGAAAATTCTCAATTTATTGCAAAATTTTATCCTTCCACTAAAATTAGACTGCACAATATCATTCGTACAAGAGTAAATTTGACTCACAAAAATGCTACTGTTAGCGATAACTTTGCTGCTCCGGGCTGTCACGTCGAATACAAGGAGCAGTTCATCGATCCGGTAAAAAATTTCGGTTTCCGATATCCAAGTCCCGTTAAATGAAAGGCTGGCGTAGGCGTTCGATGCAATGTCGTCGAGAGAAAAAGCTTTCCTGCTGCTACTCGATCTATCTTGTGGTTCGTTAGTGATAGATCGAGCGGCCGTCAAAATTATCAATTGAAAGCACAAAAGCCCGATCGACTGAAATTCAAGGCACTATTTCGCGTCACTTGTTCGGCACAGAACATCAGTTTTAATTTAAGCAGACTAAAGAAACAAATACATCACGAAAGAATTACAAAAAACAACTATCATCTCACCTTTGGAATAACCATCGCTCTATTTTTAATCTCACTGTCCATCCAGAGCCAGTGAGATTCGCTACGCACAACTGCCTCTATAGAGGAACTGGTTTTTCGAACTGGCTCTATCGCTCGAGTGAGCTTTATTATAGCACTTGGGGCTAATCATCAGAACGATCTAGCATCTCTCTACCGTTAACTACCTTTTATCGCCGTGATTGTGTATATAAGTGCGTCCTCCTTGCTCGGCCCACTGCTATCTTTTCTTTTACTCTAAGTGAGCATCATGCTTATTATTATTATTGCTATTCTTATTATTACTGCTACTGCAGCTCACTATGATTTTTCTTTCTGTATACCGAGAGTCATAATTCGAATTTAGCACTTTTTTGTGTTTTACCAAAATATTAATTATTGCCAAAAATATATTTTTGTGCTCAAATTCAAACTTGGAAGTACGCATGTATTTTTCTATATTTGTCTATATGTAAGAATAAGTGTGCTTCGAGCAATATTTGTGTAATAAGACTCTTATACTATTATTTATCTTACTATTGACTGTTGGATTAATAAATGTTCCAAGAAAATGATAATAACTGAATCGGTGATGGGATTTTTAATAATATAAAACCACATTTTTTTGTCAGTTTAATCGTAAATACTCATACAATTTGTTTTATTCGTGTAAAAATATCGACTAAAAAACTTATCGAATATCATCAAACGAGTATCAATTTTGCAAAATTGTTGAAGGATTATCTTTAATTATCGTACTTAAGTGAGAATGCAGTAAACATCAGAGAGGATACGGTAAAAGTTATTCTCCAATGTCGAGGAAAAAAAATTTCCGTGCAATAAAAAACAATTTTTACAATTCTTATGAAGTATTGGTCCGATTAAATTGACCCAATAAAAATCAGTCACTATTATATTCATCAGTGTTGTTCAATCTAGAGATTGAATCACTCTCTGCATCGTATCCAAAACATTTGGCCCAAAAAATATCCATGCTGTGGTACAGATGGGCTGTAACGTGATCCAAACGATGCGTCTCATCAGGATAGGTGAGCTGATCGAAGATGATATCCTTTGCGGTCAACACTTTGCTCAACATCATTGACTGCTGATAATGGACATTGTCGTCGCCAGTTCCGTGCACAAGCATAAACTTTTTTGTCTTTAATTTGCTTGAGTGTATCAGAACTGAGCTTGACTGATACGCTTTGAGATTGTCATTTTCAGTTGGTAAACCCATATAGCGCTCGGTGTAAATGGAATCTGCGAAAATCAAGTTTACGACTCATTGAGCTATTGGTATTTAAAATTAATATTTTTCAGTAGAGATAAATGAAAAAACATCAACCGTAGAGCATCCAATTCGTTACAGGAGCGACTGAAACTCCGCATTTGAAAATTTCGTCTACGTCATTGATGAGTATCATTGCTGTAGCGTATCCACCATAGCTCCATCCCCAAACACCAGTTCTACTTCTGTCTATCCACTTGAACTTTTTTTGCAATTCACTTGAACAAAGATGTTCATGGTGATTCATATGAACAAATGATTTTCAAAGTGTGGTTTCAAATTTATTTACCTGACAACGTAAATTTGATCGGCTATTTCTCGGTTTCCAAGATCTCGATAAACCTCATACATAAATGCTGTGCCTCTTGAATTACTGCCGCGACCATCTACCTTTGCGTACACTACATGTCGATTTGTCGTCATATAGTTTTCAAATCCAACACCAAAATTATCGGTGATCCTTTGACTTTCTGGACCGCCATAACTATTCAAGGAAATCGTAGAAAAAAGTACAAAAAATTTTAAAGATCTACATTTGAATATTTTCTACAACAAGTTAAACGGTAAATTTGAAAATAAGTTGTTAAAAATAAATAAAAAGTAATTGAAATTTATGAAAAGTATGACTATACGTTATAATTATTTTATTGTTCTTTAAAAATCATAAAAATTAATCTGTTTGATTTAATGTTGGGGGTTGGCGCGCAGCGTGCAGGGGGCGGAGACCCCTACTTAGTATTGATTAAGTCCTTATGTAAGTAGTAATTTTATACTTGTTAACTGAAAGAACTTTGATTTAATTGGAAAAAGGATACATCGGTGCAATGGACTTTTTGTTCCATGGAATAAATACTTATCATAACTCTACTTAAATAAAAAATAAGTAAAAACTTACACGTTCAGAAGCATTGGATATTTTTTAGAGTCATCGAAATCATGAGGAAGATACAATCGCACTTCAACATCATATCCGTAGGAGAAAATGGTTAAATGTTTGACTACTGGTAATACTCGTTTCGCAAGATTTTCGCGCAGCCTTTCGTTTTGCGACCAATCGTATATTTTTGAGTGTTTAAAGTCGTAAATGCTTATTATCGGAGCGTCCGGGCCGGAACACGTGAGAACGTAGTGAGATAATCCTTTCGAAAACGAAACCCCGTTAACTGACTTGCACTTGTTTCCTGCAGGAAAATAATAAAAAGCATTCAATATTATTTTAAATGGTAAAAATAAAGTTGGTTTGTAGTGAATTTCTCCTCAAATAAAGCATCAAACAAACCTTCAGGTGTTACGATTTCGCAAGAGATACACGTAGGATTGGGTGTAGAATTTTCAAAATCGACCAAACTAACTTCGTAGAGGTGATTTTCAGTAGGCTCGTTTTGTGGGCTGGCCATGAAATAGACAACGCGCTTGAGATCACTCACTCCAAGAATCGTTGAAACCCAAGTTTTGCCGGTAGTCAAGTCCACTTGATCGCTGAGTACGTCGTTCAACAATCGATAGCGCGTTAGGTGGCTAAACGAGCCGAGAGTTTTGTTGTCTGTATACATTTGAAAAGTTTCACGATTAAATAATTCTTAATGACTCGAGATCAGACCAATAGTTTAAACAAAATTTCGCCAAACGTATAAAAAAACCTATACAAATATAATGGGTCAAACCGTCATCAGCTCGATTCTTAAAACTCGGTAATCCCAATAAAAAGAGTAGTATATATACGCGATTTTGTCAGACCCCTAGACCCATTTCGGGTCATATATGCTTTTTTATTTTCAAGATACCTCAGCCATTACGATACAAAGAATTCTCAATCTTGGTAATCTGTATCAAATGATATGTTTCGTAAATTACAGCACATACTTTTTTCATCATACTCCACTCCAGTAACCATATATATGGTAAGATAATAGAATCAAGCCAAGCCACTTTCACCCATCTTAATCAGCTAAGGAACAATAAAATTTTTCGCTTACCAGTTGCATGCGGTTGAAGGAGTAGAAAATTATTTTTATAGTACAGTGGTGGTGTACCACAATAGAGCAGCCAGCCGTGAGACTCGGTTTGACTGAGCAGGTAATTATAGTGGCCGTCCAGAGAATAGCTAATTATTTGTGACTGATTCTGAACACGATTCGTCCAGGTTGCGACTACTGTTTTAGAATCAAGCCACGACACCGCGAACAGGATTGGTTCTCTGTTACATGTGGATTCGATGATTACATGTTTTATGTATTGAACATTTTTCTGTAGATTTGATGGATTGTGTCATAAAACAGGACTCACGTTCCAATAGCATCCGTAGGAATGTGCAAGGGTATTACTGATGATCCGTGATCGGATAAATCGATGAGGTTTAACGTTACCCGAGGATTAGCTGTGCTCGGCTATAAAAAAGTTTTTTTTTCGATTTTATTAGCATTTTTGTTTTTTGCTTCAGAATTCTGGGAACTGTATATATTTTAAAATACTTCGTATTTTATAAATGTTTACCTTTGGATATCTGTATTTCACTTCTTCTGGATATTGATTTTCTAAATCATTAGGATCGCCGTATTTTAAAATAATTGCTTCATGAACCGCGCTGTCATTGAAAGTTGCAAATGCGAGATGTTCTCCATTTGGTGATAGCCATAAGGCAGTATCACTGGCGAAAACTTCTTCTGTATGAAGTTGCGGATAGTTTCATGTGAGAAAATTTAATTATTTTTTATATTACTAAATAAAAGTAAAAATAAATAGCCTGCATCCTAGATGGAAAATTTTACCTTCATAAACCCAATCAGGTATTCCGTTATAAATTGTTTGGTATTCTCCGTTATTTGTTATCTGTCGGTGTTCATTATATGCCATATCATAGTAATAAATATTGTTTTCTAGCACGTATATGAGCGTACTATTTTTTGGTGTCCAAATTGCTAAGGAAACTGGCTTGTCATGTAAATCCTTCAAAGACCTACACATCGTATTTAATACTTTTCTCAAACGAGATATATTATTATATAAATATACTTACTTCTCTATTGTGCTATAAATACTTATATGACTGAGAGATGAATGTCTGTAAATCTATAAAAAAGACAACTTGCAATTATTCTATCAAGTCTATTTAACAAAAGTATGATGTATAATATTTATACTTACACTTTTTGTATCGTTCCGTAATAGTACGTATTTTTTGTCTGGAGATACAATCATTTTAAAATTAGCAGTGAGATTCTGAAAATTAAAAATGTTTGTTGTGTGAATGAAAAATATGATATCATAAGGTAAATTCTATCTTCGTTTCGGATAACACTAAAACTTTGTGCTCGCCCCTATGGATATAATTTATAATTTCTCTTGTATCAAATTACTTTAACGAGTTTACTCACCATATCATTAAAGTTTACCAAGGATTGTGTTTTCAATGATGTTACGTCAAACGTAAAAAGCTCTTTACCAACAGCATAGTAAAATTCGGTTTCAGATATCCAGGTTCCATTAAACTGATTGCTAGAGAAATTACCTGAAATGATGTCTGCCAAAGTAAATGGAGTTCGTTCGTCTACTTTTTGTTCTGCGTTAATATTTTCAATAGACTTTGCTTGGATAAAAATAATTATTTGAGCGCACAGGAAAATCTGAAAAAATTAATGGGTCTTATTTTTTTTTACCTGTACCTGTTTTCATAAATCGTAATTTACTACGTCAAATTTAGTTAGTAAATCGAGCATGAAAAACCATTTTCGGAGTTTCAAATGTTTCAATATTCGATGTAAATAACATCATTAACATAAAATTGTGTTTTTCGAAAACAAAAAAAAAATTATATGCTTTGGTCGGCAACTTTTTTGTGAATGTAAAAGTTATTATTTTTACGACGAAACTACAACCTAGTACATTGTTATGTTTATTGTACACGGTTGGAATGCGGAAAAAATTTAGAAAGGATATTCTGTAGTTATTTGAGAGTTAATGCGCTCCCCAAAAAGTAATTTTTCTAAATGAAATAATAATGTATTGAAAAGAAATAGAAAAAACATGAATATCTTTCTTTGTTTTTTTATAATTTTTATGGAAAATTTTTAAATGCAATTTAGTTGAAGTGCCTCTTACCTGGATAAGTCGAAACATTTTCGTAAGCTCCTATACCCTTCACAGTCAAGTATAGACTAATCCGCGTGTAGTAAAACTGTTTTGCCGATGCACAACCGGTTTTTTGAACTGACGTGCGTCCGTTTCATAAAACTTATGCACTCTCCGAACTACCTAGCTTCGTGACCACCTTTTATCGTCAAGATTTTATGTATGAAGATGAAGATGAACATGTATACCCACGCATGTGTAACACAGTCCCTTCTCTTTTCCTCCTTTTTCTTCTCGGCTCATCCCACTGTTGTCTAATTTTCTATTTTCGTATGTCCCTTAATGCACAGTATTCGTTCCATACGATAACAAAGCACGTGCCCAAATATTTACATATCGAGTATGGTATTTTTTTATCACTACACGGATTGATAAAAGTTCAAATGGAAATTCAATATCTTCAATAGTTTTACTTCATCATCAGAAGAAATAAATATTTTAAAAATCCTTAAAATCAGCGTCGTTTTTTAAGATAAAAAAATTAATCGCAACGTTGATTACTTCAGGCCAGTCATAATTCGCAGTTTATGAGCAATAGGAACATTCTAAAGTTGGAAATTAAAAATAAAAACAATGAATATTTAGACAATAATGGTGTGAGGATAAGCCGACAAAACTGTTTGCGGGTTTCAAAGTGGACGTTGACAAGACGAGTGCTACATGACGACTGAATATTATGTCGCCATAGAATAGCACTAAGTAGTAGATACGACGAGCTGTGAAATCGTTGAATACCGATAATGGTAGTTGTATTGTTTGGCTCTTTCGTTCTCAATCATTTTGTCTTTCTCTGTCGTGACTCTAATGCTTTCGCCTCGGCTTTCGCTTATCTTCTAGTCGTCATTTAATTCACAGTGTTCCACATAAACTCTATTAGGAGGAGTAGAATGCTGAAATTAATGTTCCATTCAAATTCTATTGTGGATCTTTTTTTTTTCTCAATTTAACTACTGGTTTTTCACGATGTTGTGATAAGTAAAGTGAAAAATGTGGAAATTTTGTACATTCATTGAATTTTTATAAAAATGTATGCATTATTGATTTCGTGATTTATGAAGTTTTCAGTTCGTATAGGTTTTTATAAGTTCAAGTAGGTTTCCGTTGGCTTCATCGTGTGAATAACGAATATACATATCGACAAGTATTTCACTCGGAATTTCATGATTCATACGTTTTTATGTGCTGACACCTACTCCGCATAGTAGTAAGTAAGTGAGGCAAGTTAAGAGGATAACGGGAGATTTCTGCCTTACCATGTTACGTCAACGTCTGTGACATTCATCGCAATAATCGTCAAATTATGCTAGTATAATATATATTGTATACTTACATCACGGTTGATGGTCCATTTGAGAAATGTCAATGATTAAAAAAGTTATCAATACAATTACTACAAAATTTTAATGAATTGTTTTGTTCTTTTGAGAATTTACTAAGCTTGAGGCAAAAGATCGATAAAAATATCAATTCAGAACATAAATTGGGATAATTCTATCATATTTGGAATAATGTTCTCAGATGGTTAAAATTTCGTACTGCAACGATTAAAAATGAAGTTTCTCAACACTTTCAACCCCTTTGACTTTGAATTCAAAAGTCGCTGAAAAATCAGCTCACACTCGATCCCCGTTCATCAACCCTGATCACGTACAAAATTGTTTCAACAACATTGACACGCCACACGTAAGTATACTTGGATAAGGCGACGCTGCTGAAATAATAAATCCATCACCAAGTGCGCATTGTCCCGAAATAACAAACCGCCGTCCGGGCGCGCGACATGCGCGCAACACAGTCCGTACTGCAGCTCGTACGGAGTGTAGTATTTCAAAATTTTTTAAACGCAAATCGTCAAGGTAAGCATGGCGTGCAAGGAAAAAGCCGAGGTCGCGTGCGCCAGAGTCTTTGCATGTAAATTAATCCATAAATCCATGCGGGGGCAGTGTACACAAGCGGGAGCGCGTATAGTTGTACGGTACATCGAAAAGGCCGTATAATAAGTGCCGTCTAGCCTGTCTAGCCGCGAAACAATCGGAAATGTCGCGCGTGCCGGAAAGTATGAGGTACAAGTAGTTTGATCGAGCCGGTAACGCAAAGTTTCGCGTTTCCATGGCGAGCGGCTCCTCCGCGCACGCGAACTTCCACCGCGAACCAGCGGCTCGCCCGGCCGAGTTCCCGGAAACGCGAATTCAGTCGCTAAGCGGCTAGCGAACGGGAGCGCGGATCAAAGCGCGAATCTAATTCCGTGGGGCGCGTAACTCGCGCGTACATACGCACCCTCTTTGAACTCTCCGGCTCCATTTACTTTATGAAATTTTGACTGATGCCACCGGCCCTCGGAACCCGTCGCTTCGCACCCCGGACCGGCAGCCAGTGTTGTTACACCGCCAATACTATAATCACCGCCGGTAGTACATTTGGCCGTCGCGGCCCCGGGCTCTCGCGCAAAGTTTACCCAATCATCCGCCGCGGACGCGTGTTGATGTTATGCGTGCATCGGCTAACGGGAAAACGGTCGGAGATACAATGCCCGTTTGATTTTACTCCATCGAAACTGCACAAGCTGTGGGTACGCAACGGAAATAGCAAGCTTCCGAGTCGGGCGGAGGGCGCGAGAAACCATGGCACGCCGAACGCGTGGCTCGGGCTCCCGCTCGAGCGGCCGTTCGTCGCTACCGGGGCGGAATCAGCGCAAGAGCGTCCGCTGGCCGGACCAGGCCGACGAGGCCCTGCAGCGGAGATCGGAGAACAACAAACTGTGCGACTACAGGGGCAGCGGCAGCGTGAGCGCGACAACACCGGACCCCGACGGCTCGTCCGATTTGGGCAGCGGATCCCAGCCAGGATCGGATGCCGCGGCCGCCGGTAAGCACAAAATCGCGGGGCATCATCGATCGAAACATAAAAATAGCCGCGCCGGAGCGACCGAACACTTGTACGCGCATCCGAGCGCGATACGAGTGCCGAGTAAATTAAAACGTTCACACGCGGCCCGGTTAACATGGGTATGCAATTTACAGCGCGTGTCACGGTTCGGTGGATCGCGAGCAGCGCGGGAAGAAGAAGAAGAACAAGGCCTCCCCCCTAAACTGCGGCAGGGGAGCGTCACGCACCGCCGCGGCTCTGCACAGTGCAATAGACGCATCGGGAGTTGGGACTCACCTCCGCCCGGCACACGCGCGCCGCAGGAGAAGTCCGCGGACGCAAGAGCTGTGGCTTCCTCTCGTTCCGCTCCTCCGTCTCCTTCCTCGCTCTCTCTCTCCTCTTCCCGTCCGCGTCTGTCTACAATGTATACTCGAGGTGGAGCGTCTCGAGTCTTACAGCCGGCCCTCAGTCGTGCGCGGGCCTCGAATTTCCTCGCGTCTCGGCCGAAGTGGTTCTCGAGCTCTCCTTATATACTCATACACCCGCTCCTCCGCTCGGGAGATATTGAATGTGCGAGGAGTGTGCGATCGAAAGTGCGCGCGGCGGAAAGATCGGCCGAAACACGGGAAATGTGCCCTCGGCGGGTGTCGCGTGAATTGCTTTTGGGATCAGTGGTACAAGTGTACTGGGCGAATGGGAATCAGGAGCCGAAGGATGGAAACGGCGAGGGCCCGAAAATGAGAAAAAAACGAAAGCCGCGCTACGATTGAAGGAAGCGCCAGAGGACGCGTGCGGCATTACGCCGGTGTACAGCGATCAAACTCAATCCAAGTCAACGAGACTTTTTATACGTGTGTTACACCGTACATACTTGCTGTACCGCATACAGATGAGCAAAAGTGACATGGGTATATGATACGAGGTATAATGCGTTGCGCGTGAGAAGAAGAAAAAGTAGTAGTAGTAAAAGTCAAAGTGTTGCTGGACACAACCGCGCGGTGTCGCTCTGTCTGGCCAACTCTGGCCTGCGCGTTTATTAAAATGTTGTATACACGGTGTATAACGCAACAGCAGCAGCAGCAGCGCGAGGGGCCCGCGGAGCGACAGGTAGCGCGGAGGGTAGGGAGCCGAGCAGCCGAGGCCAGGCCAGTGCAGGTATAATAACATAATAGTAGGCAGTGAGCGCGCGCACTCGAAGGAGTCGAAGGGGCCGAGGAGTCTACTCTTTTACCACGCGTACATAAGTATGTACACGTGAAAAGTATTAAACACGTATATTACTCACTCACACGCGCGCGCGCGCGCACACGTCAAGATCCATATTATGCACGCGCGCCGGCCACGGCGGCCGATATCGCGCTCGTTCTGCAGTTTTTATACTACTACTCATTGCTGACGGGAGTGCAAAACCGCGTGTCATTCGCTCTGGCGCTGAATTCGCACCAACGGGGGATAAAGAGGGGGGCCATGCCGAGCGTCGATTTTCGGTATCGATTTGCCGGGGGACGAAGGGATACGCGATCGTCGGGTAGGCGGTGAAACCGGAGGAGGCTATGCGGCTGAGGTGCTTCCCTGTCCGTGAAAAGAGCGCCAGTGTACTGTACGTTGTGTGGACATACTTAGTGTTGTAAGTTCGAGGACGACGGTCGGAGAGGAAAAGGAGCCATGGTGTTCCTCGGGAGAAAGGAGAAGCGGACCCGCGAGCGCCGGCTGCTCGCGAGCATGGAGGCGGTCCAGCGTCAGGACGTCAACAAGGCCCACTATGATAACGGTACTTGTATCACTGTGACTCCCTCGTATAGTTTCCAGCCCCCCCCCCCCCTGCGCGCGCGTTCTTCTTTTCACTTTTTTTGCTTCTCTCTCTCGCGCGTGGAGTCGGAGAAACCCGTGCCGTGCGATTTAAAAGGACTCCGTCGGGCCATTTAATTTTCAGAGCCCAGCAGCTATTGTTTCGCACGCTCCAAGCAGTTGGTTTCAAGGATATTACGATTCGTACGTTTTTATTTTGAGAAAACGCGCTTCATCCCGCTACCCGTACACGGACACTTGCATCCGAAGCGTGATCTATTTCCATCTGCAGCGTTATAAATATTTCCCCTGCCCGTAACTCACTTAGCGCGCGGTCGCAAATTTTGCGTTAGCACAACAGCGCGCAACCGACTTTCTCGCCCGAGCGCGAGGCATAAGTAGGATTTTAGTTTTCCCAGATACATGATGTACCTGTGTACGTATACCTATAGCCCACTTCGCGCGAACGCGTTATAATATTACGCTCAAAGCTCACGATTAACGCGCGGTTTTCGGTGAACGCGTTCCGATGACAATTGTTAAAAATATACGATTCGTTTTTACCTCCACGCGCGATGAAAAAATATCATTTCCGCGAATTCCTTGATCCCCCCCGAAGAAGTAGAGCTGTATCGACTTTTTGTTTTCTCCTCTGTTTTAATTTTTCCGAGAGAAAATCTGCTTTCATTCGAAATGATTCACCGATACAAAAACAAGAAGATCGATACATTTCAGAAATCTTGATCCTACAGATGACGCACTGTAGATTAAATTTTTGAAAACAATCGGCCGGGCAGTAGACAATTAGGACCGATTTCATGCTTGACGGTTTTCGAGAATGGCCCGTAGAGATCGGGCGGACCATTAGGACTCGCGGGTAATGGGTAGTAAATAACGCGCCAACAGCCGCGCGTCCGATTCGAAGTAGAAACAGACCGACAGAGTCAGACGCTAAAAGTCACCCCAATCAACGGATACCCTATACTTGGCCAGTCGCAAAATTCAAACGATCCGTGTGCCCCGAAGCTTTGAAAAAAAACCCCGCATCGACCCCTTGGCCGACGCTCCACGACAGGGGCATCAATCACGTTCTCCGTTGGACTCGCGCAGCGAGTAGATGATTGTAATTTTCCAGAGCGGCAGCCGCTCCAAATGGGTCGTTCGATAAATCGCCACATAACAGAGAGAGAGAAAGAAAGGGCCGGAGCACAGTCGCTAACGCGGCCACCTGTAGCTCATGCACAGCGACTATCGATCAGCTGCTGTAGCTCTCCATTTTGCCCACGTATATAGCTATATCACAAGCGTCACGCACGTACGTCACGTGGGACAACCACCGCGCCGCTTCGAGGGCACAGTCGCCCCCCCGCGGATGCGGGCCAGGTGTATGTACCTCTAATGCATCGGCGCGCTCGTTTTTCAGCTGCCTTCATGCAGTCCCAGGACGTCGCGGACGGCCCGGCCGAGGCCAAGTGCCCGGAGCCCCAGGAGACGGACCTCGTCTTCCTCGACGCCTTCCTCGGCGACCCGCTCGTCAGGGCGCTCATTCAGGTGAGTCCTAGTTCCTTCGTTCCTTCTTTTTTTTCTCATCGTAGCGAGCTCGCGTGTACAAAAATACCCGTTGATTCTGTTTGCGTACAGCGACACTCGGGGATTTTTAGCAAACATTCGTTCCGACGCTTCCAGTTGATCAAAAAAAAAAAAAACATAGATCCTCCCCGACGGACGAACCGGGCGCCCGGGGTCGTTCCCGGCCCGGCGCGGAGAGAGAGAGAGAGTTGACACCCGCGAGTTCGTTTGACGCGGCTTTGCGCCGAGGGAGGAGGCCGCAAGCTCGCGTCTTCCCCTGCATCGTGCGTATAGGACGTTGTACACGAGACGCACGAACCGCGGCGAGAAAAATTGGCTGGCGACACGCTTCGGCCGGTCCTATTATTAATAGCCCCCGCACGAAGTCGCGTCGGAGGAATTTTCGAGCGGCGCGCAAGCTCTCGTGACGAACGTGCGACGTAGTCCGGGTGTCCGCGGGGGTGGGATTCGGGCCGCGCCGTGACGTCACTCGCGGGAGCGCGCGCTCCGGAGCGGCGCCTCGTGCCAATACACTTTTGCGCGTATAATGTACATAGACGGTGCAAGAGCGCGGCCCATGGACCACCGACGCTTGCTCGAGCTTTTTTTCCCCTTCGAGCTTTTGGTGGTGGGTTTTACAAATCCTGTCGGGTCGCCGCTCAACCGCACAACCGCTCGAATGGCATTCATGAATGGTGCGCTGTTTGTTCTCCTCCCACCGATCCCACTACCGCTCTTCGGAGGCAATCGTCAACCGTATGGTTTATGCATGCTTTTCGTCCGAACGGAGTCAATCCTCTTGGATCGGAAACCACTTATTCCGACTGTTGGATTCGGAGCCGGTGACGCAACGATCGGCGATCGAGTGCCGAATATACGAGAATAAACTCACCCGAGGAGCTGAAAATTTTTGTCCGACGTTTCGGAGAAGCGCAAATTTATTTTCATTGAAAAACGTTGGGAACGGTGTTTTTGATTCCCAAGCGAGAGCTGCACGGCTCTTTTATCCTCACATCTCTCGCGCGCAGGCGAAAAAAGATTTGACGGATGGGCTCTTATAAATAGAGCTCTCTCTCTCTCTCTCTGGAGATCTCCGCGCGAACGTGTGTACGGATGTATTGGAAAATTGTAGCGCAGCGATGCCGTTTCCTCCAAACAACGTATGCATGCATCACGAAGGTATTACGTGGCTCCAGCGTTTTTTTTTTTAACCCCGTATTATGATGTTTTTAACGTTTACAAGTTAAACATCGTAAATCTCGTCCGCGGAATGATGTAATTCAAAGGAGCTGTATTTATACATACACCTATCGTATCCCCCCCTTTTTTTTTGGTCTTTTGCAACAACGAAAAACACGTATGGTTTTAAACCGTCGAAAAAACCTTATAAAATCAAACGAACGATCCAATAACGGTGAGCGCACGATCGAGCCGAAAGCTGAATGGACCGCCGAAGCCGTCAGAGAGATGCTGGAGTATAGAGCGTGGCGCTCGGGGGGGGGGGGGGGGGGGGGCCGGGGGGGGGGGGGGGGGGGGGGGGGGGGGGGGGGGGGGGGGGGGGGAGGTCCGCGTGTGCGTCACGTCAGCTGCTCGTCCGCTGCCGCGTATTGTACGTGTATACATTTTCGCCCCCATCCACGCGGTCCCGAGGGAGCTGCACGGACTGCACTCCGGTGTCCGTCGTTTGTCCAGTGAGTCGCGTTCTCGGCGAGGGGGCGAGTAGTCGACTGGCTCGGCTCGGTACGCCTACTTTTTGCTTGTCGGCAGGCCAGTTTCCGAAAGCCCCGAAATCACCGCTCTCTCCGGTAATTTTAAACCACACTGCAGCTCTCGTAAGTGCATGCGCGGTGATACAAGTGTACAACGAGTCGACGACGCGCGCGAGAACGCCCGGCTCCGATTTATTTCGGTCGCGGCACACTTTGGCGCCCCGGCCACGATAGAGAAGGAGGCGGCGGCGGTCCGAGGAGCAGCATGACCAACAAGGTACACATTGTATACACGATCTCGTCCCCCGTCGCGGCTTCAATTTTCGAAATTTAAATTTCAAATTCCGTTTGCTGCCCGGCCGCGCTCGGCGGTGTTTACTCCCTCCTCGCCTGACCGACATTATTCTTCCTCGCGGTTCGCTCGCGCTGCTGGCTGTTGCGAAAGAAGCGCGGGGCGGAAGGGTCCCCGCGCCACGAAGCTGCACTCCGGTTCATCGGAGCACGATATTTTTCGTGCTCGCTGTGAAAAAATCGCGCGCATCAGCGAACAGTCACGTCCAGTGCGAGCGTGGCGGCTCTCGCCGATCTCGAAATCGAGACTCTAGATTTAAGGCGGACATTTTTTTAAGAACGATACACGCACGCGCCACTTTGCAATTAGTAAAATGAGCCCACATGGCGCTCACGATGATGATGATGGGGCAGTGCCCGAACGCTGGAGCAATCAACTCACGCGCCGGCTCGACGTAACGCAGTGCTCATTAATCGCGGCTTTTATTACCACTAGCCGTGTCTCGGTCCCGCCGTGCGAACCAGATTAATCGTGCCACCCACCCGACGTAATTAACGCGAGCTACTTTTTCAACAGTAGTATTCTTCATTCTTCGAGTGGGCACGGAAATTTTTACGTTTCTCGGAGCAACGCGATTCCATTCTTCTTTTTGCATCGCGCACCTATATTTCCAATCGATAACTTACGTGTGCACGTATGGTACAATAAATCGAATGCGACGAGCGACACCGATTCAATCGAGCTGCTGCATGACCAGATCACGAACCCAATTGGAGTAAGAGGGCGAGTAAATAAATTAACGAGCGAAACAATGAAAATATCTCGCGATCGCACGGCGATGGGCGTAAAAAAACCGTGAGCCAGCAACACGTGTCCGCGGATAAGTGTGCGATACGAGGCCGCGGCGCGCCATGCGTCACGACACGCCGTTCACACCCACGCAATGACTTACACGCGCGCTCCTCGTACGCAATACCTATGATAATAATAATAATAATAATAATGTACCGTGTAGTACACTCGACGCGAAAAGGGCCTCTACTTTTAGCTCTCTAATGTATATACAGAGTCTCACGTACACTTTCATCCCGCGTCTCGCCAGAACAACACACGCACGTAATATACACGTACTTTGGTATAAGAGTTGAAGCGAGATGGAACGAAAAGAACGAGAGCTTATACCAGGAGCGTACTTGTGTAACTCGTGGCAGGCGTTACTGGACGGCAGTGTCGCATTGAATATTTGTTTGCATATAATTCCAAGCTGATTCGTGAAAAAGGTTTCAAAAATAGTGGTAATTGATAATATGATTGTTGTTGCACGTTCCACATAGCACGCAATAATTAAATGAAATATTCGAAGGGGCAAGATTCGGACCGAGTTCTCGGCTCGCTGTGATCGACTGTGCACCAAACTTGTAATATGCATCCCGAATTCCGAATCGGAGAGAAGTGCCCGACGGAGAGTCTGGCCGCCGCATTCAGCTGGTGGAACTTGCGAGTTGTATTCCTAGTATTCCTACGCGCGCAGCGACGTCGCATCGGGGCAGAGCCGGGCTCGATGTAATTGCCATCGGAACACACAGTGCTCTGGACCTAACGTTGACCGGGAGACTGCAAGTCGATTTCGATCATCGAGAAATGCCCATTCGCGATCGCTTCGCCCCGATCTCCGTGGACGACGAGGGCGCTCGTACCGCGCCGTCCGTCCCTGGGGGCCGCACGTATGTTCGCACATATATATACCCAACTCACCTCTCCGCGCGATGAACGACGAAAGGAGGAAAGGAAAAAAAAGAAAAACCCCCCCGAGTATAATAGAGAGCCGCCGGAGTCGAGTACACGGGCCCCCCCCCCCCCCCCCCCCCCCCCTCCCCCCCCCCCCCCCCCCCCCCCCCCCCCCCCCCCCCCCCCCCCCCGCCCCGCGCCGGGCGGGGGCAGTAGGTGCTACGGTGCTGAGCGACGCTGCTGCTGCTGCTGGCCCGACATCTTCCCCTGCAGGCGCACCGCCCGATCGATAATTCCCGCTGCGGCCTGGACTTTTGGCCGCTCGCGCCTCCGCATCGGTACCCGGGGCTGGGGGTCGTTCCCGGCCGCTGCAGTCGAGACGTCGCCGTCGTCGCCGCCGCCCTTTTCACTGCTCTCCTGGCCGCGGTGCGCGCCGAGTCGTCCTGCGTCTTTCGTATAATTGTTGTACGTACACACCTGCGTATGTACGTATATCCTGCGAACGGCTGCCTGACTTTCGGTGTCCCATAATAAGTTGTAGCAGTTATACGGTATATAGGTGGACTTTATACCGCGGCGTGCGCTGATGTTGGGAAATATAACAAAGTGTGCGAAAAAGCCCTCGCATCGGCGAAAGAGTGGCTGAATCTTTCGGGTGCGGTCTCTTCTGTCTGTCCGTGACGTTCGTGTGTGCAAACCATAGTATATGTATATATATATGCACAAACAAGCCCCGTACTCCCTGTACATAATAAGCGTCGCAAGCGCAGCGTAACGTAAAACGCGCTATATACCTGTACAAAAGTAGCAGTGACCAAAAGTCTGCGGCTGACCTAATTTGAAAATCAGCCGGGCTGGAAAGTCCCGTCGTTATATAGCTGGTGTGGGTATGTGCATTTATTACTATCTTGCTATTTTTCGAACGTTTGTCCATCCATAAGTTGGAGCTTTAAATATAATATACAAATGCAGGCTATCGGTTCTACTTAATTCATCTCGGGGGCGCGAGTATTGATTTCCAGAGAAAATACTTTTTCCGCAGATTAAAGCAGATGTATCGCTTGCCCTGCAGCGGCCGATGATTCATCTACGAATGCACGCGGGATGTGTCGAATATGCGCGATCGCGTCCACGAAGGTGACAATTAGAAATAATCATCGAATCGTCGCGAGAGTGCCGATTTAATTCGGCGGTTGGATTTTTCAGCCCCGCGGAGAAGATAATTCACGCTGCCGCGCGGTAATTAACTTCGCCGAGAGCGGAGAGCGCGGATATAGCTCGTAATAGTTTGAAATAGCCCGAGACCCCGACTAATCTCTCGATGATAATAATAATAATAATAATAATAATAATTCAGATGAGAAAATCGTCGCTCCATAGTATGGTAGTTTGTACACTATCAATCGTTCCCCATATATACCCAATGCTACAAATGTGAATAATAATCGCTGGTGGGAGATAAAAAAAAGAAATTCTCGACAGATAGAGGAGCGCTCGGAGCGAGCACCGGTGCACGCCGTGCCCGTCTCATCGTCCATCCGCGACGTCGTCCAGCAGGTGACGCGGGCCCTCGAGTCCTCGCGCAACCCCGAGTCCCGGGAGCTCCTGCTGCTGCTGAGAAGCAGGCACCTGGTCAGCCTACTCGAGACCCACGACGACGCGATAGCTGCTCGCGAGCAGTGGCAGCAGCAACGGGAGCAGCCCAAGGTCAACGGGAACAGCGGGGAATCGTCGGCGATGCCGCGCAAGCCACTGCTCGGGGGTACGATGCCCACCAGCATGGACGAGATACCCACCGAGGCCATAAGGGTCGTCGGGCTCAGGAGACAACCAGACGAGCCCCTCGTAAGTCGAATCTCGCACATAGATTGCATATGGTGCATCAGCTGTAATCTGCCGATCGGTATACAGGGCCTGACCATCCAGATGGACGAGAACGGTAATCTGATAATAGCGCGCATCCTGGGCGGCAGTACGGCGGCTCGTCAGGGCCTGATGAGGCCCGGCGAAGTCATTCTCGAGGTCAACGGCCAGCTGGTGCGCAGTCCCGACGAGCTGCAGTACGTTATTCAGGAGACCACGGAAAATCTCACCCTCAAGCTCGCGCCCGGGATAAACTCCGATGGCAATCGGCTGATCAAGTCGACGGTAATATTATTATTATACTATTTGTCTCCACACATAAACTCATACTGTCTCTCTCTTCTTACCATCTTCGCTGCCGCGATGCCTATTATACGTATAAATATATTGTCAACGTTTTTCTCATGATTGGCTATCGATTTGACGGCCAAAAGGAGACTGACCTCAAGGTACTTGACCCTAACTTGACCCCACTATACCTATATTTTCACTGATTGATACATCACGTACATGATATACAATTCATTTGTTTCACACACGTCCAAATCATTTTAATGTTTGTTCAACCTGTCTCTTTAAAACACGCTTGCACGGATCAGTCGCCGTGCAAAGTTCGAGAATCGAACAAAACTTCATCCCGCATGAAACATTAGCGCATCAAACCGTCTCTCTTTTGCGCTGCACGATTCTCACACTCTGCGCATAGAGTTATCCAGAAGCTGCACAACAGTTGATTGACGATTATGCTAGATGTGAACATTGCACGCAATACATAAATAATATACCAGCACCAACTTGTTTTCCATCAATCGAATGAAAAAAATTGAAAAATAAAAAAATTGACGCACCCAGTGCTACATGCGCGCCCTGTTTGACTACGAGCCGTCCAACGACACGCTGCTGCCCTGCCGGGAGATCGGACTGGCCTTCCAGAAGGGCGACATCTTGCAGATCGTCGACCAGGCCGATCCAAACTGGTGGCAGGCCCGGCGCATCGAGGGCAACAGTCTCGGACCACCCGGTCTCGTGCCCTCGCTCGAGCTCGAAGAACGGCGCAAGGCCTTCGTACCACCCGAGGCCGACTTCGTCCACAAGATAAGCATCTGCGGCACCCGCATCTCGAAGAAGAAGAAGCGCAAGATGTACCAGTCAAAGTCCAACGGGGAGTTCGACGACGCCGAGCTGCTGCTCTACGAGGAGGTGGCCCGCATGCCGCCCGTCAGGCGCAAAACTCTGGCCCTCGTCGGGCCCCGGGGCGTCGGCCGGAGGACCCTCAAGAACCGCCTGATCAACAGCGACCCCGAAAAGTACGGGACCATTGTGCCTTGTGAGTGCATCATCTTTGTTACAGTCTAGTATAAGTATAGCATGCAATAACGTCGCGTACAATCTATTAACGCAACGTTTCCAACGCCAAAGTCACGTCGCGACCGCCACGAGTGCTCGAGGAGAACGGCAAGAGCTACTGGTTCACCGAACGCGAGAGCATGGAGGCGGACATAAGGGAGCACCGCTACCTCGAGCACGGGGAGCACGGGGGCCACCTCTACGGCACCAAGATAGACTCGGTGCGCGAGCTGATACGGGCCGGCCGCATGTGCGTCCTCGACTGCAGTCCCGGGGTCCTCAAGATACTGCACAACAGCACCGAGTTCATGCCTTACGTCATATTCATCGCCGCGCCCGGCATGGAGCAGCTCAAGTCCCTCTACGACCTGGGCAGGTCCACCGGGGCCAGCAGCCGCAACCTCACGGTATTTCCCTTGCATTGCCCCCTTTTTTTATCCAGTACTTCAAATTTTTTTATCGTCAAGTAACGTTATACCCCTGCCCGTTGTGATGTTGTTCCCCCTGTGTAGAGTCAGTAACTTGTTGGATGATTTTAAGATTGGTTCATTGTGATCGTTTTTATTTACGTACGCGCGGACCCTGTCTGTTTCATACGATACGGCAGCTATTGAAAGCATGATGGATTTTTTTTTTCGTGTATTATCAAATGAATTTTTTCCTACTTCGGGCGTTTTTGAGAGGCTGGTACGCCCTCGGTAGGAAAAACAGTGTCCGCCACTCAAGTGTGATCCAACCAGGGCTACGTTGCGGACCCTCGGGCCGCAAAATCGTCCTGGAGGCGATCGCACTTTTGTGACGAAAACTACTAATATTAGCTCTGCTGGTGTCCGTTGTAATGATTAAAAAGTGCATGTAGATCATTTTTTTTCAATTTTTTTATTTTTACTTTTGAAGCAGTGACTCGAAGTCAGTTAATTGTTTTGATAATTTGAAGATTAGACAATTTTTATCCGAGTGATTCACAAAACAAAATAAATCAAGATTCGGAGAAACTAATATTTTCTCATCACCAGACCTATATGCTTGCCTTACCACGTGATCGAGAGATAATGCTCTACTGATGGGCTTATTATATTCGAGTGAAAGTTTCTGTCGCGGTTACTTCGGTATAAATTAAAATAAGCTACAGGTCAGTGAAAGTCCAATGAAAATGCGCCACTGATTTTTTCGGGGTTTCTACCAAACAGATTTTGCACCGCAAAAAGGTCGAATGCTAGAAAAAATATCGATGAATCACCTCGGATTCACAGATTACACCGGGATAACGATTTTTCAGAAAAACTTTCGCGAAACTTTCCGCGAAATTAATTGATCCTCGACAATGCAAAAGAAAATCTAGCTCTTTCATTGAAATTATATTTTATTTTGTTTTGTGAATCCTATTCCTAAATATAATACAGCTGTTGTGTACCTAAATGTGACGCGCAGAGTATACAAAAAAATGTGGTATCATTAAGTAGTGCCATTGAGTAATATTAATTTGTATACTATAGTTTAGAATTTCATGATTAAGAATTAATATATCCATCCCTTTAATTATTTTTGCATCATACGATTTTGTTTTATCACGTGCGTTTATCGTCATTTTTGGCCTTGCTAGTTTGATCGCCAGAGTACCATCAGATATAGCTCGAGACGTGCCAGAACATTGGAATCGTTGGCATCGCTGTACGAGGTTTGTATATGCACGCTAGCAGATCTTCAATTGTTTAAATAATATCGACTTGTTATTCCAAGTGTAACTGCATCTTGGATCCCATGATGATTGTTTGCTTGTTGCTTGCTTACTATACTACTTTACATCAACAGATAAAAGATACGGTCACTTGTGATTTATCACATCGATATCGTAAATCATTTTGATCATCCCAACATTTCAAAAATACAAAAGAGTATCTTTCATCTGTGAAAATGACATAGATATATAAATAACACGACACAATGTTAAAGTGTTAATTGATGGATTCAGGAAGATGACTTGAAATCAACCGTGGAAGAGTCGGCGGCTCTCCAGCGGGCGTACGAAAAGTACATCGATCTTGTGATCGTCAACGAGGACTTTGACAATACCTTCCGACAGGTCGTGGCCGCCTTGGATGCCCTCGCGAGAGAAGACCAGTGGGTCCCTGTCAACTGGATCTACTAGTCCATCTCGAGCCTACGTTATTTTTACCGATTTTGTACATATACTTATGGAAGAATGAAAAGATGAAAAATTGACGGAGACAGGCATTCTGCGTTTGCCGCGAGATAGTTTTTGATTATTTGATTATATTTTCTCGTGTCTTTGTTGTTTTACTTTGCGCAGTGAAATCAAGCAATTTAATTAATAATTTAGCGATCGCACAAGGCGATTTTTGAGGAGCACTATATCCGATCGAAAGTTGCTTCACGCTGTTGCCGCGATTCTAAACAATCGCAAATTACCAAGTACCTATACAAGCTTACAGATATCAACAATGAGTTGTTTTAGCTTATCATATAATAATATGTATGTGAGAACAAGAATCTCGACAGCAGGGATTTTTACTATTATGGTTATAATTAATTTTTTTTTTTATCAGAGCACCGTCCATATGTTAATTATAAGTTTGACGACTATATATACGAGTCAAGTAAATTCTATTGATATTTTTTTATAGACAATTATTTCGTTTTTTTATTAATTATGTTATCGCATTAGTACAATCTAATTTACTGAATTTTAATTATGTATTTGTGGCTGGCGATGCCTTTAAACTCATGGTCGATAGATATTCCTTAATTGTTTATATTTCGGCGTGATTTTCACGAAAGTTCAACTATAATTTTAAAAATTATACTTGATTTGTAATACGAAAAATTTGATTTAATCTATAATAATTTTAGACTTACCTGTAAAAATGATCCTGAAGATTTGCATACTCAAATTTTGCAACAACACGTGTGATATTCAGCACGAAAGAAGATAAGTCATTGAAAATTTTTTAAGAGCAAAAATTCATCACAGTTTGATGAAACCGCATCACAATTATATTAGGGTTAAAGTAATTTTGAAAAATATATACATATACACAGGTATATTTATATTTTTTACTGTAGAAAGAGTCTACTACAGAGTTAATTTAAAAAAAAAATAACAATGGCACTACGGTATTAGAACTAATTATATACACATGCTAAGTACGCATAGAAAGGAGCCTGAAATAAACTTCAATCCAAAGTGTGATGAACGAAATGAAAAATAAAAATTTCTAAAAACTTTGTTACAAACAAATTGTTTCGTTTACCCTTTTATTGATGCCCCTTCTGTTGTCTGGTAAATTTACCGATGGTTGAGCTATTTAAGTATTGATCTCAATTGAAAATATAAATACAATATAATTGAAGACTTGGTAAATCGTCGCATCATATTGCATTTCCAGTAACGAACAAAATGGGAATTAAGGACTTCATATGTATTACGTGAAAAATTTTAACCACTGATTCGTACCGTCATTACTGCTGCATGCGTGAGCAACATTCATGAAGCCGCCTTCGTCAGCCTTCGTATACTCACGAGAAAACACATAGGGACTAGGGAGTTGAATCGACTTGAATGAAAGCAAGCGACCGAGGTCCGAGGGGGCAATTGGAGTTGATTGCCATGGGGGGGACGGCGACGACGACGACGACGACGACGACAACAAGCGCATACTTAAACACGATTCAATGGGACCCCGAGGACGAGTACTTCCGCAATAAATTATGGGCGGATCACCATGCAGTGGTGACAATGGTGACTGATGGTGACTGGTGATCCACAACAATATCCATCGCGGATACTTAATAAAAGCTAGTAAGTATAGCCGCAGGCCGGACCGCGGGGGCAGTTGCGCGCGCGGATCCTCGCGTCACTCACCTGTAATCGTCCAACCGGTCCAACGTTCTATCGCGTAGTGCCAGCGTGGATCAGCTGCTCGCTCGGCCGCGTATCGGGGGCCCGCAGCAGGTGTGCACACTGTCTGCAGGCAAGCAGGTACAGGTAGGCAGTGGCGAAAACGTGTGGAGAAAGATCGGCGACCGGGAAAAGTAAGCTGCAGATGCATTGCTGCTGCTACTGCACGGCCCCCGCTCGCCATGATGGGCATAATACCGGAAAAGCTGCGCCAGCTCGACGCCTACCCCAAGACCCTCGAGGACTTCCGGGTCAAGACATACGGGGGTGCCATCGGTAAGTTGTCTTGTTTAACCTCAAACGTCAACACACACCCCCTTATAGTGTCTTCTCTCTCTCTCTCTCTCTCTCCCTCGTCCTGCAGCTTTGGATTCGCTCCGCAAGTTTTATTTACATACATATGTATACATACCGCGTGCGGGATTCGTGCTCGCGTAATCGTAAACATTGACGCTGTCGTGTTAGACTCATAGCTCATAGGTTGCATTTGGCTGTACACATTCTTATAATTTTTCATCTTTTTTGTTATTAACTTCTTATCACCGCTCGAACGGCTTACGCCATCAAAGTACTATAAACTACTATTACTTACTGTGATAGTAGAACGAGCGATTCATTTGGAAGTTTTGAATTTTTTTTTCACGCATATGTTTGAACGAAAAATTGAAAAAAATCATAGAAATGTTTTCTATTTTCAGTGACTATTTTGAGTTCAATTATCATGGTACTTCTTTTCATCTCGGAAGTTAATGACTACTTGACTCCTGGTTTGAAGGAAGAATTGTTTGTTGATACCTCCAGGGGTTCTGCATTAAAAATCAACGTGGACATTGTTATTCCATCAATAGCATGTGACTGTGAGTACTGGTTATTTTTAAGTTATAACTTTTTTCAAACTCTTAATCGGATCGGACTCAACATTTCATATGTATAATCTACAGTGCTGTCACTGGATGCTATGGACACAACTGGAGAACAGCATTTACACATAGAACATAATATTTATAAGAGAAGGTTGGATCGTACTGGCAAACCTATAGAAGAACCTAAAAGGACAGGTTCGCTACTAGACACTAAGAAGTCTTTCCTTTTTTTATTTTCTTATGATTTGGTATACATTGTTTTTTTTTTTTTTTTTTTTTTCCTCCAGGTATTGCGGATACAAAAAGGACAACGGAAAAGGTACCCATAATTTATAAATAATAAAATTCAATTATGTGCAGTCGCTCGGTATAATGATATGATTAACAAATGCTATGGTTAGCCTGTAGATAATACAACAGCAGTGCAATGTGGTGATTGTTATGGAGCATCAAATGAAGCACTAGGTATAAAGTAAGTAGAAAAAAATCTTCATTGACACAGTATGTTACAAAAAAATGAAATATTTTTAGGTGTTGTAATACGTGTGATGATGTTAAAGAGGCTTATAGAAAAAGAAAATGGGCAATTGAAGATCCTTCTAGATTTGTACAGTGTAAAAACGATAAGTCAACGGAAAAAGTAAAAAATGCATTCACAGAAGGGTGCCAGATATATGGATATATGGAAGTTAATAGGGTTGGAGGAAGTTTTCACGTAGCACCTGGGGAAAGTTTTTCTATAAATCACTTGCATGGTGAGATGTTGATTGAATAAGAAAATTAATTTTACAAAAATATTTTTAAAAAACAAGGAATTTACAATATCTTATTCCAGTGCATGATGTACAACCGTTTTCATCTTCTCAGTTCAATTTAACACACACAATCAGGCATTTAAGTTTTGGAACAAGCATCCTTGGGATAACAAATCCCATTGACAATTCTTCATTTATTGCCTTAGAAGGTAAGTCGGTCTTTCTTTTCTAAAAATTATTTTATTTGAAAAAACAACAATATTTCTTGGAATTATACAATGCTAGGCAGTCTATAAGAATTATATACAGTTTTTTTTTTTATACTAGCACCGAATGCCAGTTCCAATTGCCATAAAAGTTCCAAAAGTTCCTCCTCCTTGTAGCATTACCTTGCCAACGCTGTTTACTAATTCCCGACCTCGCAAGCCATACCTAGCACATTATTGATTATTATTTATCGTTCATAATAAAACAGAGCAATTATATGATAGTTCACCATAAAAATAAAAAAAAATAAATACTTAAAAAACTTAACGATGAAATAAAGTGGTAGGTGATTTAAAAACTCATCACATGTATGTATTGAACATTGATAAAAAAAAAACTTTGAATGCGTTCACGAACACGGATGAAAATTTATCACCAAGTATATACTAAGCATAGGCGTCATCAGATAAGGGTGCATTTTGACGAATAATCACACACATCGCGAGCGTGTTTTAAGAAGCGTACCTTAGTGACGTGAATCCGCCGAAAAGTGCACCAGAGGCCATGCCCACGCAGAAACCGATCGTGAACCCCGTTTTCATTCTGTCGAAGCACGTTGGTCCCTGCTGCTGATAATATCCACCGGGTACTGGCATTGTTACCTAAAAACATAATGTGAATAGCAATGCAATCACTCGCTGCTCCAAAGCTGAATAACTATGACCATGCTCACGTTTTTAAAATACTTTTGCACTAGTTAATTTTTTAACAATTCGACCCGTCAACACTTTTATTTATACTCCTAAAACGGAGATGCCGCCATATTGAAGTCGCTGCTAGTGCAGACGATGACGAAGTGACGAAGACAAAAAAAGATAAATACAGCGCGCGCGCAACTCATGTCAACGTAGCGCGGTAAATTTCAACATTTTAATTCTCATGTCCGTTGTCTCATTTCAGGCGCGATGATGATTCACTATTACGTTAAGATAGTTCCTACAACGTACGTGAGATTGGACGGATCTATTCTTCAAACTAATCAATTTTCAATAACAAAGTATTCCCGAAGCGTGTCTATATTTTCTGGAGAGGAGGGGATGCCAGGGATCTTTTTCAGCTACGAACTTAGCCCGCTGATGGTGAAATACACACAGACTGTAAAATCAATTGGACATTTACTGACCAACACTTGTGCTATTATTGGTGGTACCTTTACTGTAGCCAGTATTTTTGATGCTTTTGTGTATCATTCAGTAAGAGCGATACAGAAAAAAATTGAATTAGGAAAGTTTAGTTAAGGTGAACTAGTCACACAAACAATAGTCACATAAAAAGTTACATTGTTTCAAGCAGTTAATAGTTTTTTTATATATATATATATATATAATTTACATGTTGTTTGTATGCATCTATACTTTAAATACGCTATGGCTAGATGGCTATAATTATAATTCTTAATGAACTCTGTCATTGTGTAAATAAGTGAATATCTGCAGAAAGTGTTGTGATTTTTTTTTACATAACTAGGTTTCATTATGGCATCAACGTCAAGTCTTCCCAAGATTACTTTTTAATTTGTTTTGTTTACAAAAATGAAATAAATTCTCAACGAGGGAAGATCAAAATATTTTTAGCAAAGTTTAATAAATTAACAAAAAATATTTTCAACTGCACAACTTATTGAATCCTGGATAATACATTTTGAGACAAATTTTAAAAATTTCAAACTGCAACAAATTTATTTACATAAATCAGTAATGATGTATTAACGTGTTTTCAAAAACAAATTGTAAGTATCAATGGATGTTTTTGCGATATCCCTGCAAAATTCCACGTCAGAACCGCAGGCTACGGATGTTGGAGAAATGTAATTTAGTTTCTTTGGATCATACTGAAATTTTTTCAATTCAACAAGAAATTCGTGCCGATTCTTCAGACGATTTTTGCGACATGTCAAAACGTCGGCCTGCGATGTTATCATCAAGTGAGACAAATTCATTGTGTTATGAAGGTAGTCAAATGTTTGAACAATTTTGTTTCGACCTGAAAATAGTGTAAATATTGATTAAACTATTGCTAGGTGTAAATAAACATCTATGCTTTGATATATCTTACTGTTCATCCATAAACGTGGTTTAGCTAGCAATAAAACCTTTGCCTCTAATGGCTTGAAACCCATTTCTTCTCTAACCGCAAAAGTGTTTTCATGAATTCGTTTGAATGGGTAAGTGATGAGTTTTGGTTGTTTTGTTGACAAAAATCGCACTTCAGAAGCAGTAAGTTTGAATTCGTGTTGAAAATGACCAAGCCTTTCATCTATGTGCTTTGTAGCCCATGTAAGCCAAGTTGGATTTTTCGTGACGATTCTTGCTATACTTTCAACTGTGAAATCATGAGCCCTTAAATATCGTATCCTAGTTTTCAAGTCATCCAAGTCTTCCTTCAAAATCATTGGATTTTCTGTAATTACATCACCAAGGCAATTTGCAGGAACACCGCAATCATGAAGAAACTGAAGATAAGTTGGCAATTCTTTCTCCAAATCTATAGTGAGAAGAGCTCTCATGTGATGTTCATTTTCTTCAACCTTATACAATGCAACTCCTAACTTTACGTACTCCTGAATAAGTTCGGATTTATTGGCATAAGAAGCAAAAGTGAACGATGGGCCTAGGCCTGGGCCTAAATCTGAAATATCTTCGTCACATTTGTCTAATGGTCCTAATGGCTGCGTATTTACCAATTCTTTTATGTATTTTGAAATATTAAATTCATCAGATGACAAATCATATTCCACAATTCCCTCAGATGACTGTATGATCTTCCGACGTGAGTTTGTTTCAGTTTCATCATTAAAATCAACATCAGGATACTCTTCTAATTTAGGATCAAAATGATAGACAGGATGATCTTTTTTACAATTAATATTTTCATCTGCATTTGTTGTCAACTTTTCTATGTTACGAAGATTCAAATCATCGTTTGATTTAGTTTCTTCTGTATCTTTATCAAATGATAATTCCATTGCATATGCTGGATTATCACTTAACTTGCGATTAATCTTATTTATATTTTTTAACTTCTTGGGTGCTTTAACAAAATCTTGTGTTTTTTCTTCATCTACCGCTTCTTCATCTACATAATCAATATCTACAACATTCATGTATAAATCTTCTGTCGGTGCACTAACTGCCATGGATTGTGTTTGTTCTAAACATGGTTTTGACTTCTTTTTAGAATGCTTATCATACTTTTTAGCATTAAAATTTTTACTACTTGAACTTTTTCTATTGAGTTTTTTAGAACCAAAATTTTCAGTAGTAGAATTCTCACTGTTTGAATATTTATCGCTTAACTTTTTGTTGTTTGAATTTTTGTCATGAGCATACTCAAAATTCTGGACATTTCTATAAAACTTGTTTGGTGCCGGGGATTCAAATAGTATGTCATTTGAATACAACCTCAATCTCGTACTCTCCACAGCACGAGATGAGATTTGCATAAATCGCAGTAAAGTGTTGAAACGTGAAAAATTCATCTTCTAAAATGATGCTCTAAGCGTTGAAAAACGAAAAATAATGCACGTGTGTAACCTCTGTCTTGTTACATTTAAGTAATGTCATTATTATGGCAGTGACACTTGCTAATTTGCTCACATCACTTAACCGAACGAAATCTGCGGCAAGTATCAAAAATATCACATCATTTAAGTATTTACCCACATCTCACATTTTCACACTAAGTACAGTAAGTACCGGTTGCCGGAGTTTCAGAAGTTTCGGAACCCAACATTAGTTTCGTAAGTAATTCGTAAATGCCGTATAGTCGTGAGTCGTCGTCGTCGACGAAGCTAAGGCCGCGTACACATGGAGCAGGCTCAAATGAGTGCCGCCGCGTCACGCTGCATATTCCTGCTCCATGTATTGTGTACGCAGCCTAAGGCTGAAGACACACGGAGAGACGAATGGACGAATGACGACATTGACGACCATAGAGACCATATCTCTATGGTTTTTTTTCTTTTTTTATATTATAGTGCTGTACGTCCGGCTCCTTCTAAGGGCACGGGGGGGCATAGTGCTTTGCACTGGTCCCCATGCGAGGAGGTTAGTTTTAGTCGGTAGGCACACGGATGAATCCGACACTCTCTCCGGTCCGAAGGACCGGAAAAGTCTTTAGAAGATTTCCCCTCCACGCC
>JAPYYV010005076.1:1656-20854 GCA_030522625.1 Copidosoma aretas
GTACGATATACATTGGACAAACGCAGGACATCGCCTACAGAACAAAAGACAAGTATCTGGGGAAATATTCCGCAGACCCAGCTGCAGGAGATCGGGGGAAGATCCGTCGGCTCAAGGAAACAGAGCCGGGGCGCAGGCAAGGATCAAAGCTTGCGATCATACGTAGTCGATGCGCGTCGACGAAAAAACATCGAAATTTCGAGAACACGAGAGAGTTTTCCGAGCATAAGTGTATGATACGCACGCGTACACCTATGACGAAGCCCACGACAGCCGACGAATCATCTCTCGATTGAGCCCGAGGAATTAGCTTCGGGTGTGATAGCGATGGGTGAAACGCATTAGGCAGCCATTATCGGACGATCGAGCCGAGGATGAGTCGTCGGGCATTGTTTTCACGCAAACGGTACGCGTGTCACCTCCGCGCCCAGAGTCGTGTCCGAGCCGCGACCAACGAAACATCATCACTACAGTTTCTCCCCGGCACAGTCCGGACGCGAAATCGAACGAGACCGGCGACTCGCTCCATCAGCAGCCGCGAGATAATCCCCGCTCTTCCCCCATCGGCCCGACGAACCGAGCGGCCCAGTCCACGTCGAACTCTCCGCTGAGCCGAACGAACGGCAGAACCAGCAGCATGTACTGCAACCACCACGAGCTGGAGCCCGACTGTTCCGAGGAGGAGGAGGAGGAGGAGGAGGAGCTGGAGGATCAGCAGAACGAGAACGCGATAATCGAGATCAAGGACGCGGACCATTACGCCTGCTACTGGTTCGTCAACATACCGACCTACGGGTACGAGGACGGCGAGCTCGTGATCAGCTCCAAGATCTTCTGGACGGCCCGTCACGCCTGGCAGCTGATATTCCACGCCAACTCGGAGGAGCCGGACAGCAAGGACCGCGTCTCGGTCTCTCTGACCCTGATGAAGGAGGTAGGGGACGACGAGGACGCGCGCGTCAAGGCCCGCGCCCGCGTCTCGATCTTCGACATACAGAGGAAGAAGATCGTGGGGACTTCGGGGATGCTGAAGGAGGCCTTTCAGTCGGAGGTGCCGCAGCGCGTGGGCTGGTTTCACAGGGACGAGTACGGGGAGCGCATCACCGAGGACACCAACGTCCTCTGCGAGATCTGGCCCAGCGACGAGGAGCCCGGGACCGGCGGCCACGGCCGGGCCGCGATCGCCGGCGGCTGCGACGCCAAGATCGTCCTGGGGAAGCGCGAGCTGCTGGTCGACTCGTCGGTGCTGGCGCGCAGGAGCGCGATCATGGGCTTCATGCTCGAGTATCTGACGATCGGCCGGGAGGAGGGCGAACCGCTGGAGCTGAAGGTCGAAGGGACGGATTACTGGATGATGGCCGAGCTGGTTAGGTACATGTACGGGGGTAGGCTCGACGACGAGGCGTTCGAGGCGATGGCCGAGGAGCTGATGGTCGGGGCGTTCGAGTACGGGCTCTGGGATCTCGTCGACGATTGCGGAAAGGTGCTGGAGCGTAGACTCACCTTGGACAACTCGGCCGAGTATTTCGGTCTGGCGGAGAGGTGCAAGGCGCTGTCGCTCAGGGAGAGTGCCTTGGAAAAGTTCTCCGAGAGCATGCGGACCACGGCGATCTGATATTCGAGAGCGCCCGTTTGTGGCTCCGTCGTTTTATGTATTTTTCCTCGTGCTATATGTATAATAATCGTGTATCGTCGCGATCATGCTCGATTTTTCAACGTGTACCAGAATGAATAAAAGCTCGTACATCTAAGATTCGTTGTACTATGTTGTCTACTTATTATTACGAAGATGGTATGCCTCTTGGTGGGAAATATATGCAGGGGATGTACAAAAACGTGACACTTTCAGTTATTAAGGACGTTTATGCCACTATATAGTGGTACTCGACCGATTCGGGGTAATCATCGTCAGTCGACACAACAACCTTAACATTAGAAAACTTACAAAAACAAAAATCAATAATTTTACCATAATGCGAAGAGTTGAGTAAAATGACTTCATGACTATACAGATATACCAAAAGCATGGCAAACTTTTTTCGTATCTTTTAGGAGATGAATCATAGTTACATTTCTCGTACTGTACTCGTTTTTTATAATGATTGTAAATACTGATTTTTTTTTTATCGATTAAAACCTTACTCGTTGGGAACCCAGGGGTTGGATTCACGTGTTAAAATAGTCAACTTTGAAGCTTTATACCTTGAAAACGGTACGGCTGAGATTACTGAAATTTAAGTATAACGTACATTGATACATAAAAAACATATGTTCAAAATTTCAAGACAATCGCATAAATAAAGTGATTTTGGCATAAACGACCTTAAAGTGGTAAGATAGCCGGAGAAACTCGTCGGTTGAATGGTAATTCGATGGCATGATTAAAAATATTGTTTGACTTTTTTTTTGTATATTTAAATAATCAAGTGATCCATAACTTGAAAATTTACGTTTAGAATGCAGGATTAATTCTATAACCGACTGATTTGACAATCGTTTCTCGAACGTTTATTGATGTTTCCTGATACACGGGTGTATTTTGAACTTTATCAGAGCAGTGGTCGATGCGTCCAACAATAGCCTATTTTTGCTGTTAAGAAAATTTCAACGTCCACGTAAGACATACAGTTTATTGTTTTATTATTTTAATGGTCACTGGCAAATCAAATTTCAGTATTATGGTTTTTTTTGTATTTTCTCGAACTTATGTTGTTTCGATTTTCGTTGACAGATCACTTTTCTTTTAAATTTTCCTGAAATTGCATTACAAGTTTCTTTTTGTGTTGTCATTCGTATGTATAGATATACATTTTACTGCCTATAAGCGGTTGTTAATTGCGAGATACTTAACTTTTAATGATGACATTCCAACACAATGAGTATACGAAAACATCGTAATTAACGGTTGTCACCGACCGTGTTGAATGTTCATTAACATTAAGAACATAACAAAAAAAAAGAAAATATACAAGAAGCGGTAATTTTTTCGAGTTATATGCATACTCATATTTTTATGTTTTTAAGTACAATTAAATATTTCAGTACCCTACATCAAATTTTTACTGTTGTACTTATGAAAAAACTATAAATGCTTTCAACATTCGAAATCGTGGCTTATAAAGAAATTCAAAAAATACAATTCAACCACATTTACCTGGAGAACGCTTTTAGAACAATATTGCCTTGTCAACTGTCACAAGCAACAAAGTCCCGTGGTATGTCTTGAACAATCAAGAGACAAATAAAAAAGGCTTCAATTTCGTGACAAGTTTTTAAGAATAATGTAAAATAGGTATTAATATTATTATCTTGCATAATCGAAGTGTCAGTATAATTTTATTGAAAATACCAAAGTGCAATTATTATTCTTCAACAATTATTTATTCACGTAGAAATTTTACGCGTTGTAAAAATAATTAGTTTTTCATTGTTGTGAAAAAAAATGACAAACTCTTCTGCAATCCAATTTGACGTATATCGATACATTTTAGCTGAAAACCACATTTCAATAGACTTTGTGGTTGTTGCCGTTATAGCGCGCTTTTAAGCTTCAATAGACTAATGTCAGGATGGCCGAGCGGTCTAAGGCGCCAGACTCAAGGCGTATTGCACCTTCTTGGTTTAGAACCGAGCGATCTGGGAATTCTGGTCCTCTCTGAGGGCGTGGGTTCGAATCCCACTTCTGACAAATTTTTTTTTTTTTTTCGCTTTGATAAATTTATTCGGTGCCCTACTTGTTTGTTTATTATAGTTTTAAAAAAAATTGTATTCTCTAAACTTTTTTTTCCAGATAAGTAATGATACGACAAACGTCTTTGCGACGTTAAGATTTATAAAATTGACACTGTCTCATTTTTTAAATTGTAGAAATTAATTACAGCCTCATGGTTTTATATTTAATCCTTAAGTCACGAAAAAAAAAAAAAAAAAAAATCAAAAATTCAACATAGTCTCGTTGAACATAATTTTTTTTGTAAACTTCTGTGGCTGATTTTTGTAAAAATGTCGCCTCGAATTTTTTGTATCCATACTTTGCGGTCATTCTTGAAAAAAAAGAACGTTGCCTCGATTGCGGCAAGAAAAAATCGCCTATGTCTCTTTTTTTCTCTTTTCTTATTTTAACAACACCTATTGTGTCATGCCCACCTCAAGATCTCTCCTGCACGCTAGAACTTACGTGTGTATACATGCAGCTACGAACTACGAAGATAACATTTCAGTGTGTGTGACACAACTAACACTCGGTCAGCGCGGCGGCTTCCGTTTCTTTTTGTCTCTTTTTCTTGTCTGTCCTCCGTCGTTTTTTTTAATACAATGTGCTTCGGTGGTCATGTGTGTGCAAATGTGAAACTGCGAACTATACAAAAGTATCGACCGAAGAATAGTGTTGGAACTTTGAACGAACAGTAGAAGATAAAATATCAACTGGTGCATGCGACATGCGTGCGCTATCATATGAGTTTGTTTGCGTGTATATTATATTATACTTATTGAATTATGGATGCATGGGATTTGGATTCCCGTTTTTCTAATTAACGTCTTGTAGCTCTCTCGCGTTTTTTTTCCACGATATGGTTTGCTAGATTTCGCTTATTCAGGGTTTATTCTTACTTGATTTTAGCCCGATAGCTACATTATATTATTCGATTACAATAGTGTTAAAATATATCAGTGGAATATTGAAGTTTATTTCTCTGCTGATTTGAAATATTATTGGAGGAAAACGTTTTGTTAATTATTTATCTAAATCTAGTTTTTTTCATAGATGAGGTAAATTCACAATTCGAGGTTATGTTTCTAAGTTATAAATACAGTGCATTAAATGTACTTATTCACAATCAAGAGTCTTTGACGCGTTGACATATGACGTTTAGGGCTTATCGTCTGATATTGGAAAGCTAATGAGTGTGTACTTATTTGATATGTGCTTTAGTGATGACAAATTTGTTCGGTATGTTTTCGATTTTACTGTCATATAAACTTCAACACAATAATCTTGCGTTACTAATATTGCAGTCTTTAAAACATGTATATTTATCTCCTTATCGATACATCTTTAAATGTTATAGTCTGTAAAATATATATTTTCAAGTCAGCGTAAGAGTTATCCTCAATTTTTCGGAAATGATAATAAGTATCTTTATCTTCTTATTCTATTTTTTACTGAAGAAAAAACAGTCATTTGATGACTAAGAATTAATTATTATGCTTACGTCATGCGTTTCTTTCTTTTTTTTTTTTTTTCAACTTTTTCGTCGGCACTCGGCAACTAAGGAGTTCAAGCATATTAGTTATACTTACTGTACGTCACCTAGAAATCATAATACATTCGAAATTATAATGTATGCACGACCAAAATAAGAATGGACGATGAATTATATATACAGCTCCGTTTGTTGCATACTTGGGAAAAAGAAAGTGTATAAAGACCGCAGTTACCGTAATATCGACAGGCTCACAATTAAATTCCCCTCTAGTTTTCGCGCGCGCCTCAACATTTCCACTTTTCATTTAATAATTTAATTGTCTCCGTTCCAGCGCTGCTAAAAATAAATATTCCCTACAATTTCGGGACGGTGCGCATTAAAATTGTGTGAACCTTGAAACGTAACTATCTTGCATTGGAAAATTAGACATTTATTTACTCATCGACGCGGTTTTTAGCTTTAATTTTTTAACAAAATCTCAAGAAGAAAATTTTTTAGATCAAACTAATAATAATTAGCTGAATCCAACGAAAAGCAAAATACTTGATAAATACTGTTTGTTCATGCAGAAAAGCTCTTTGGCCCTTTATCGATTATATTAGCGCGGGGCGTCTCTTCTTTACCCAAGTGTATATGGATCATCTCACAAAAAAACGCGATATTTTGGTATGTAAAATGGGATTTTCAAAATTTATTGTTCAAAATTTTTTATTTTTTTCAACCCATATGTAAAGTTTTAAACCAGCTGGAAACTTTTAGCTCTAATGACATTTTTAGAATTCCCATGCTAATTTAAATGCAATTTTTAAAACGCTTCAAAAAAGCGTTACGATAATTGAAGGTCTGTCTTACAGTAACGCTAATAAAATCGCAATTCTGAAGCTTCGTATCAATAGTTTGAAAAATCACCGAGATTAAGTGTATTATGGACCGCGTGTTATCTTTCAATTTTGGGTTTCAAAAAATTGGGCGATGTACTTGTTCGCTCCACAATACAAAACGATGAAATCCAAGTGTCCAAAGAATGGACTACTTGGCCCTATTATTATTATTATATATATAAGTATACTGAAGATCATTTGTTGCGCGCAATTCGAGTATCAAAAGTCGGTTTCACGAATGAAACGCCGCGTATTTTTTCAAACGCAATTTTCATCCCTCCAAACTGAAAGATAAGGCACTTCACACCTCGGACTTTCGGATAGCACAGCGTGACAAAATTCAAATGTTGACAGATTATTGGCTCCATCACGCCGCTAAAAAACGAAGATTACAAATGTTTTGCTAATGAGATTTTGGCCTGTTTTTTACGGCCGCGCAATACATTTTTCCGACTTGATCTCGAGAGTGTATATTTTGAAAAAATTAGTAGTTTGGACTCCAAATAATTGCATGCGTTGTTTTTAAGTTTTTGTGAAATGATCCATACATAACGTGCGTATTATTACACGGAGTTTCCTCCTTATCCGCCTCCCGCATGAAGCTCAACAGTTGCCGTAACGCAGTCGTTCGTGCAGCGTCAAACTCTCGTTCGTTCATACATTTTAGGTTAGATCTTGACCCTCTTTTTTAATCCCCACCTCTGACTCCACCTCCTGCAATACATCCGCAATTTTTTTATTGACCATAAATGCAGACGACGCGTCAAAATAAGTACCTCCGTGTCGTCGTCTGCTAAAGGTATCACCTTATTGTGTTTTTCGTATTCTAATATCTTTTTTTCATTCCATTGCACGTTATAAGTATGTTATTCGCATCGCGAGCGTACAAAAGTATGCAAGTACATCGGTGTCTTTTATTGATTTCTCACTTTCCGTGTGTGACTCTCCGCGAGTGTAGTATCCGTCATCCGTGCCGTTATTAAAGTGTCCTCGAAAGTGTCTCGTCCGATGTGTCACAGTGTGTTTTGCGTTGTTTCGTTTAATTCGTCTACTCAGATAATTGTGAGATATAATGTGTGTATACTCATGCTTTTGCCTCATTTTTGCGAAAAACAGAAATACCAGTTCGTGTTGATTGTTGGTTATTTAGTTTTGTGTGCCCTTGAAAGTTCCTAATTTTATCGAAACAAAAAATAGCAATGCTTACGGTAGTCTTCTTTTTTTTTCCTAATCAGCATTCGATGCAGGAACAAGTGCGCATTTGCGGTCGGTCGTTAAAATTTGTATTCCGTGAAAGGCAGTGGAACGAAAGTCGGTCAGAAATGAGGAAAAAAAAAAAGAAAAAAAAAAGAGTCGCCCGGATGTAACTTAAGACCTCTTCCGTCACCAATACAACGCCGTTATTTTTCTTTAACAATAAGTCTTGCTGCAGTAATCGTTCCTCAAAAATTAGAATTTCAATTGATTGAAAAAAAAAAAAAAAAAAAAAAAATTGTAACTGACGGGTGGGTGTAATTATGATCGTAAACAAACAATGAATAAGCGTATAACAATATCGGATTACGGAAATTTGGTGGCGTCTCGGCCGCTCCGATGATCGATTACTTATTACTTACTCTGATGTCACTCGGGTAAAATAATCCGGTCTTGTGTCATACATAACAAGTATACGTATATATGCGCAGAGACACAACAATAGCTCGATGAATCGCAGCTTGCGGACACCGTGCCTTTGACAACAACGGCCGAAGGCCTCGATTTTCGTTCGCGTGCACCTTTGCATTATTTTTTTTTTCGCCTCCCTTAGAACTACGCAGGGTTTTGTAGTTTCAAAATCGAAATATGTTTCATCACCAAAAGCTCTGCATCCCCTATAACATATTATATACGTTATCCACTCATCAGCGCGTGAAAAAGCGCGCGTGCTTTTTTTTCACGCTGATAAACCGAAGATTCACACAACTGTACAGATTATACTTACGTATACGAGTACTGAAAGTGAAAAAAGAAGAAGGAAATGATAAAAAAGCTTGCTGAAAACAACGTGCAGCGAATTGCGATGGTGACGACGACGACGACGACGACGGCGATGACTTCGCGGTGGAACTTTATGCACGCGGCGACAAGGCAGATTGAAGGATAAACGCGCAAAAAGAGTCTCCGGATATATAAAGTGTATAGTATTTAAACGTAGTCGAGATGGAGTTTTCCGGGACGAAGTTCGCCAGGTGGCTGAGCACCATCAGGGCGCGCCTCGACGCCTACGTTTACTCGAGGAACCGTAAGTTTTTCTCTCTCACGCGCTGAGTCAATAGTTTGGGCTCTTGACTCGATCGACTGGACGCACATACGTTTAATCTTCTTTTTTTATCCGGCCGATTCTCAGTGCTTGTATAGTTTTATAAGCATTTTCAGCCGCACGCGGTTAAACATGGTTCTGTTGAACAATAAGTCAAAAAAGCGATCAAAATTCCATCATTTTCCACGATGAGTTGTTCAAAAAAACAATTATGATCTATATTACCATGTACGTTTTTCCCAAACACACATTGCTAACAAAATGTCATAGAGGTTAAAAAAAAAAAAAAATACACAAGTATGTAACCCTTAGGTACGGGCCGAGCGACGGAGAACGGCTGCTCCTCGGTCGACCAGTCGACGGGCAATACCGGCGACCAGCAGGACGAGCGCGTCGTTTTCATCAACGCGAGTCCCCAGCCGGCGAGCTACCGCAACAACCACATATCCACGGCCAAGTACTCGATCCTCTCCTTCCTCCCGTCCTTCGTCTTCGAGCAGTTTCGCCGCTACAGCAACTGCTTCTTTCTGTTCATCGCTCTCATGCAGGTAATTTCACTTACTTACTTGTCAAAAAAATAATCCTAAACTCGACTTTTCGTTTCCAACCAGCAAATACCCGACGTCTCGCCGACGGGAAAGTGGACGACCCTCGTGCCCCTTCTCTTCATCCTCAGCGTCTCGGCCCTCAAGGAGATTGTCGAGGACGTGGTAAGCGGCCTGTATTTTATACCTATGCACCCATTCACTCTCACGAAACTCATTCATAAAACAATCATCAATCGAAGAAAACAAATATATATATATATATATATATATATATATATATATATATGTATCGATTGCACAATGTAGAAGAGGCACAGAGCCGACGACGAGACCAACATGCGGGAGGTCGAGGTCCTGCGTGACGGCTGCTGGCAGTGGGTCCAGTGGAAGCTGGTGGCCGTCGGGGACGTCGTCAAGGTGCACAACAACAACTTCTTCCCGGCCGACCTGATCCTCCTGTCGTCCTCGGAGCCGCAGTCCATGTCCTTCATCGAGACGGCGAACCTCGACGGCGAGACGAATCTCAAGATACGGCAGGCGCATCCCGACACGGCGGATCTCCTCGACACCGCGCGGCTCATGAGCTTTCGCGCCAACATCCAGTGCGAGCCCCCGAACCGCCACCTCTACGAGTTCAACGGCATCCTGCGCGAGACCAACAAGCCCAGCGTGCCCCTTGGCCCGGATCAGCTGCTCCTGCGCGGGGCCATGCTGCGCAACACCCGCTGGGTCTTTGGCGTGGTCATCTACACGGGCCACGACACAAAGCTCATGCAGAACAACATGACCACCGCCCCGCTCAAGCGCTCGACCCTCGACCGGCTCATCAACACCCAGATCCTCATGCTCTTCATCATATTGCTCATGCTCTGCCTCGTCTTCGCCATTTTCAACGTTGTCTGGACCAACGCAAATCTGAACGGGCTCTGGTACCTCGGGCTCGCTGGTACTTCACCGTTTCTCTTTATACACTCGTCCGATCGTGGAGTCGATTGTTTGTACCAACGCTGCTTTTTCCCCCCCACAGAGGTGGAGGCCAAGAACTTCCTCTTCAACCTGCTGACCTTCATGATCCTGTTCAACAACCTGATACCCATATCGCTGCAAGTGACCCTGGAGGTCGTGCGCTACGTCCAGGCGACCTTCATCAACATGGACATCGAGATGTACCACGCGGAGTCCAACACGCCGGCGATGGCGCGCACGAGCAACCTGAACGAGGAGCTCGGCATGGTCAGCTACGTATTCACCGATAAGACCGGCACGCTCACCCGCAACGTCATGGATTTCAAGCGGTGCACGATCGCGGGAAAGGTGTACCAGTAAGTGCCGGATCAGTCTCTGGTCACGATCTGAAAGTATGTACAAATGCTTATGCTCGATTTATCTTTTAGCTTGCCGGTGCAGTCGATAGAGGGTGAGCTCGGTGGCGAGGTCGACTGCGAGCTGATCCAAGACATAGTCCAGGGCCGCAACCAAAACGGTCCCCAGAGCTCGAACAACAAGCGGGCCGGGCACGCGGCCATACTGCACGAGTTCATGGTCATGCTGTCGGTCTGCCACACGGTAATACCCGAGAAGGTGGACGACAACATAATCTACCACGCCGCCTCGCCGGACGAGCGTGCGCTCGTGGACGGGGCCAAGAAGTTTGGCTACGTCTTCGACACACGGACGCCGCACTACGTCGAGGTCCAGGCGCTGGGCGAGCGCGAGAGGTACGAGATACTGAACGTCATCGAGTTCACGTCGGCGCGCAAGAGGATGTCCGTGCTCGCGCGCACGCCGAGCGGCCGGATCAAATTGTTCTGCAAGGGTGCCGATTCCGTGGTCTACGAGAGGCTGGTGGACGAGGCCGAGGAGGAGCGGACTACCGCGAGCTCGGGCCTCGACAACTACAGAGAAACGACGCTGCAGCACCTGGAAGCTTTTGCCTCTGAGGGTCTGAGGACGCTGTGCTTTGCTTCTGCTGACATTCCTGAGGAACAATACAATGTTGGCGAGATTTCTTTTCCCCCTTTTTTTTCTTTCGTTATACTCGCTCGAAGGCTTATGGCTCGGTGTTGTTGTTGTTGTTGACAGTGGTGGAAGAGTATCTACGATAAGGCGTCCACGGATTTGACGAATCGAGAAAAGAAGATTGAGGAGGCCGCGGACCTCATTGAGACCAATCTCACGTTACTGGGTGCCACTGCAATCGAGGATCGCTTGCAGGATCAGGTGAGTCAAAATTAACGCTTGGTTTGGTGCTGTTTGTAATTTATGTACATGAATGTTAATGTTTTGCTGTTTAGGTACCAGAGACCATAGCGTCCCTCATCCAGGCAGACATCAATGTTTGGGTACTGACTGGTGATAAGCAGGAGACAGCCATCAATATTGGCTACTCCTGCAGACTGATTACCCATCCCATGCCTCTAATTATTATAAACGAGGGCTCCTTGGACGTATGTTCCTTAATTTTGCTTATTAATTTAACATGAGAAAAATCCAAAGTTTTTTGAAAAAATTTATTCTTTGTACAAATATGTCAGAAAACGAGGGAAGTGATAATCCAGCGATGTCTGGATTTCGGTCAGGATTTACGGTGCCAAAACGATGTTGGACTCGTCATTGACGGAAACAGTTTGAAATACGCTTTATCCTGTGATCTCAGAAGAGACTTTTTAGATTTGTGCACTTCGTGCAAAGTCGTTATTTGCTGCAGAGTGTCGCCGATGCAGAAGGCAGAGGTTGTAGATTTGGTGACGAGCAATACTAAAGCTGTGACTCTGGCCATTGGCGATGGTGCCAATGACGTGGCTATGATTCAAAAAGCGCACATCGGTGTCGGTTAGTTTGATTGGTAGCATTTTTATCAATTTTTTTTTCACTAGTACAAAATTCATACTGTTGTGCTTGTGTTCAGGCATATCGGGAGTCGAAGGTCTTCAAGCTGCCTGTGCATCAGATTACTCGATAGCTCAATTTCGATTCCTGAAGCGCTTACTATTTGTTCATGGCTCTTGGAACTACAGCAGAATGTGCAAACTAATTTTGTATTCCTTTTATAAGAATATTTGCCTCTACGTTATCGAATTGTGGTTTGCCATGTACTCTGGTTGGTCTGGGCAAATTCTGTTTGAGAGGTGGTCCATTGGTTTGTACAACGTTGTAAGTATTATTTTTTTACCCTCGAGTTTTCATAATTTATTAATTTGCAAGACTAATCTTGGTCACTGTTATCATTTATTTTTGAGGTATTTACGGCAGCTCCACCTTTAGCGATCGGTCTTTTTGATAAGGTGTGTTCGTCGGAAACGCATTTAGCTTATCCTAGTTTATACGCTGCGAAAAATGCCACAGAGTCTACGTTTAACATTAAGGTAAACCAATTGGTTTTATTAATATTCATAATTATCTTTATGACTTTCTCTTGATGAAAAAATTAAATGTTCCAAAGGTATTTTGGGTTTGGATATTCAATGCGCTACTTCATTCGGCACTTCTTTACTGGCTTTCGATGTTTGCCCTCAAGAACGATGTGATTTGGGACAATGGCCGGGACGGCGGCTACCTGGTTTTAGGAAACACAGTTTACACTGTAGGAAAAAAATACTTTATAGCACATAGATGTGGGATAAATATTGATTCAATTTTTTTTTTCTTTATTTTATAGTACGTCGTAGTAACAGTGTGCGTGAAAGCTGGTCTCATCACCCATTCTTGGACGTGGGTGACTCACTTGGCAACTTGGGGATCAATTTTATTGTGGTTCATTTTTGTCTGTATCTATAGGTATGTTGAATTTCAGTTGAAATTCCTAATATTCATATTTACATGACAAACCAGAAATTAAAGGTGTGTTTATTTTGTTTTATAGTAATGTCTGGCCTTACCTAAATGTGGGAGCTGTGATGCTGGGCAGCGATAAAATGATATTCACGTCGCTAGTATTTTGGTCAGGACTCGTGCTCATTCCATTTGTCGTTCTATTACCGGACTTGGTAGTGAAAGCGTAAGCATCCGGAAATATTTTTTTTTTCAATCTTACCTCGGGGCTTTTAAAAATCTTCCATCATTGTCTCTGTTCCAGTGTAAAAAATACAGTATGGAAATCGCTAACTGAAGCTGCGAGAGAGCAAGAGATTCGAAAGTCTGATCCTGGCAATCTTTTCCATGCACAAGACTATAGGAGCTCGTAAGTTTGCTGCTTCATTTACTTTATTTCTTATAAAAAAACTTTTCTTCATTTGATAGACGGTTTAAGGGCTCCCAAAGAGTATAATTTAATTCAAAGAGCAGGCCGGATACTTTATCATTGGTTACAGATGATTCAGCGCATACATGTTATTTTTTGTCATTCATTTTTTTATGTTCTTAACTTTGAGATAACGTGGAAAAGAATTATTATTACCAATGGGTACCTTGCGTATGAAATCATCAGAACAGACTTTTGTTAAAAAAATTATATTTACATATATCGGTTATGAAGATATATACTCCACAATTTTTAAGAACAAAACCTGCGGATTTGATTTTCTGCACAAGGTGCCTATACATAATTATACACTCATCTCGATAATTTTTCCAGAATATGTATACAATGACATTTATATTTTAAAATACTGATCCTCTAGGTGTTTTTATCTGCATGAGGTGACAAATTATTGCAACTTTGTTTTAATCTATACATATAACTATAACCATTGAACAGCATATACTTATCAGTTGATTTTTTCAACTATTACTTTTCTCAACGTGACGACGACTCGCGTTAACCTTTTGCATGGCTTTCCCAAAATCTATTTCAGATAATACGCGATCCGCCGTATTACTAACTTTTTTTAGTAAAGCTTTTTGCTGATTTTTTTTTTTAATGACTAGCTAAAATATGATTTATTATAAATCCATACAAAGGTGCTCGAAGAATATCTACGTTGAAATGTTTATATCAATCATATCTCCTAACTATAACTAAAAATGAAAAAAAAAAATCCAACGCGCGCGCGTGGCGCAAAATTTTCTGAACAGCTGGTCGATGCGACGAATCTCGTCGATGCTCTGTCGATTGAGGAAGCGCTTCTTCATCGGCAGAATCCTCACGCTCGTCTTGAAGCGCCCAGACAATTCCACCACCAGAAGAGATCCTGCATGCTAAACCAACCGAGTCCTCTACCTACAATAGGTATTCCTTTTTCCTTTGTTTTTTACCAAACTTGTTCCCACTATAGAGGTTTTTGCTGTGTTACACTTGATTACTTGATTTATATTGAAGCGAAAGTTTTTATTTTTTCACTCCAATTTTTGTTTACGCTTTTGTTCAAGTAATTTTTTTTTTCACTGAGTTTTGCAGTGCAAATCGCTTATATTTGTTTCTAGACTTTTTATTTATTAGTGCGAGTTAATTTTCTAAAGGTCTCATTACGAAGATATAAAATTAATAAATAGCCAGCATTGCAACCGTGTGGTTAATAACACTCTCCTTTTTGATCCCACATCCGATTCCTGACACTTATGCCAACTTCTGATCGAACTGCTATCACCTTTGAAATAATTAAATCATGAGAAAGCGCTGAAAACCCAATGGACGCATGCTTTTACGAACACTGACCATATTTGTTACACAGAGTATTTTTACCTTGTATATTTCTTGAGCAATTTATTTTTTTGATCCGTTTAATATTTATTTGTATATTTTTTGATATAATTATTAAGTAAGTGATGTATCGATGTTGTCTGTTGAAGATCGGCCGATGTACATATTTATATATGTATATGCGATTGTTGAATAATTATGATATGCCTGATGTTCATCGTAATTCCTCATCACATTTTAATAATTCTTATAGTTGTATATTTTGCATTACTTCCAGTTAAACTATTCACTTTCACCATGATTGATTTGTTTAATGTTATCATAACTACTTTCGATGTAATTGTAAATGTTTTTCATATCAGCAGTGTTTCATAACTATTACTCATTCATCATATAAATATTCTTAGATATAATTATCAGTTGATTTAGAATTTTTGTTATTTGTTTTGTCAATATCTGACTCACGCAGGATTTCCTGAAATCATAGACACAAGTAACTACAGATTTTTTTTTTTTTTTTTTCCCCTAAAAGCAAAGTCATTTTTTACGTATACTTATATTGCCAGTAAGATTTTGTATCACCTGGGCAGATTTTAATAATATACCTAGTTGTAAAACTATCGTAAAATTTTACGACCTCATGCGAAATTTCTTACCATTTTTCTCTCGATGGGCTGTGTTTTTTATTAATGCAAGTCTCTCTTCTTATTTTTTGTTTTTGGATTATATCGTGCAGTTCGGTGCATGCCATCGCCGATATAGCGAGGTGTAAGTACCCACAAGTAGAAATTCTCTCTCTCTCTCTCCTCTCTTTTTTTACACTTACACTTTTGCATTTTGCGATTCACCAAAATACTGCAACAGCAATTGTACATTTCGAACGATTTTAGCACTACTTATACGTACTAAGTATATTACTCGTGTCAAGGCTGGCTTAAGTATATACATTGCAAAATAAAAACTACTTTGCTGCATCGCACACTCGGCATTGCTATAAAAATATGATTGATCATTGATTTTACGAAAATATCACGTAAATATAGTACGTGAAAAAAAATTAAAAATTAAAATTTAATTTTATTTTTATAATTTCTTCCTGGACAAGAAGAATAATGCACGATTACGTTGCACATCACAATAATTAGAAACAAAAAATTGTTGTATATAACAATTTAGTTGGTACAAAAAAAAAAAATGATATGTGGAATATGTTTTTTTTAGAGAATGGCGAGAACTTACTCAATTTTTTTTTTTTTTTTTGTTTGGTGTCTTTTTTTTTTTTTTTTGCTTCTTTTTTTTTTTTCTTTTTTTTTTTTTCTACACGCTATCCACTGATATCGAACTTTTTTTTATAAATATATACACACCTAATGTATGCGGTATGTCTCCTTATAAGGTTATCTCATGCAAAAAATGTGTCTACCATTTTGGTTGTAATACAATTTATATCAATTATTTTCAGCGTTTTTTTTTCATAAATTATTACATAAAATTAATACATCTGCAATGATAAAATATTTTTTTAAATGATAGTGGTTGAAAAAACATTATTAATAATTTCTATCATCTATGCATATTGTAAAAATACAAAAATACAAAATTGAAAAAACAATCGTGGTATCATGAAAATTACGTATGCATTATGTGAATCCGAATGAAAATGTTTGCTTTTTGACAAACTAGGGTATCGCTCCTTTTCATCAAGTATGCGATTCGCGTAATAATATTGCTCGACGCTAGATTATTCGTGTATAATGAAACAAAGAAGCTTTCCAGCTCATTCATTCATAGAATTATCGAGTCCCAATAAAATGAAGTATACGCTGATTAATTTAAAAAAAAAAAAAATACATGATTACCATACAAAAAGTCTGCAAAAGGAAAATAAAGAAGGGAAAAGCGAAGGAGGAAAAAAAGATCGAAATGTCAACAATTGCAGATTGACGGAGACGGCGCGGCTACTGAAAAACGTTAAAAGCGTGTTCACCAGGCGTTCGAACGCCGCATCCAGGGTTAATGTCGAGGTGGAGCTATCACGTAAGTTTCTCTGTTAGAAATGTGGAAAAAGAAATTTTCTTCCCTTTCTTTTTTGTTTTTAATCGTATTTTTACGAATTGCAAAACTCGAAAGAGGAAATTAGTTTTTTGACCTCTGCAAAAATTCTGAATGAAACTTGATGCTCCAGTACTAGAACTTTTTTTTTATCCTAGATAGTGTGACTAATTCCCTCACTTGAATCACGAATAGACGAACCGAGTGTGTGTTAGTGTCTTGATTTTTTTTTTTTTGTCACCCTTATACGTCCATGTACCGAAAGTTTTTATATTGCTTTGTATGAGTTTAAAACGTTACTTAGGAAGCTAGTCCTTCGTTTGCTGTAATCGTAGCTCTACGATTGATTTTTTGGAAACACAATTTTTTAAATATAATGGAGTAAATTAAAGTAACTACAATCGAAGTAACAAAAATGTTTACCTTTAGTATAAGATGACATATAAATTTTTAAAAAATTATACAAAAAATTCAAACGACTCACGTTTTTCTACAAAATAGAGAGTTCTCAAGCACCTTTTTTGCTAAAGCACAAAAAACACAAGCTTTCAGTTGAAAATTTTTTACCGATTGCACCTTACACAATTAGAACAAATAGTTGGTGTGCAGTACACACACGTTAATTACATTGTTTACTTTCGCAAATTGATTAACAAAAAAAATTATCGCCTTACAAAAATTTACTATCATTGGTGATTTGCTGGTAAAAGAAAATGTATATATTTTTCTCTGGCTTTTAGAAGCGCTTGGCACACTCACACACGTATATATACAAGACATGCACTGTTAATTAATGAAACCCCTCTTTCCCGTAAATGAGACAAAACAAAATTATTAACGCACACATTTATCACAAATACGAAGCATGTACATGTTTTATGTAGCTGGGTGTGTTACAACCCAATTATAAAGGTCCAGTTGATTTCATCTTTAAATCTTCGTGAATTTCACACAGAAGTCCACGCAAGATTTTTTTAGAATGTACATAGAATCCCAGTAACTTGGATACTTCTTTTGCCTGATTTTTCCAAGTAAAATTCTCACGGAATCCTTGTGAAATTAACGTATATCCTATGATAAATTCTTTAATGGCTTTTACACAATGAACTATGGAAAAAATTGTATGTATGAAAACGTCATAGATAGATTAATAGAATAATATTACACACACATACACATATGTTACATGAGTCGTATTTTTTCGGATTCCATGTTTAAAAAAATAAAAATGCACAGTAAAGCATCCCACGCAATCCCCCCAGAATTTACCATTCCACGTGAAAACCAAGCTGTTTCCCTGAAGATTCTATGAGGATTTCGACCAAAGAAGAATCCCAGCGTACAGATTCTATTCGCATCGACAAAAAAAAAAAATTCCCAGACTTCCGGACAAAATCCACCGTGGACCTTTGTAATCGGGATGAGATTCCGAAGACTGCCGACCAGTGATGCGATCTACCCAAGACATTTGTGGGCTATAATGCTATGTATAGTTATAGTCGGCAACGCTAAAGTCTTGGGTAGTTCGCATCACTGCTGCCGACGGCAATCCTCGAATCCGCAACATTTATCCCCAAAAGCACGAAAAAAAAAAAAAAATCCCAAACTAATGACTCTGATGTGTGCGCCCGCGCGTGTGCAGATGGCTTCGCATTTTCGCAAGAGGAGGGCGGTACAGTTTCACAGACGGACGTGATCAGGGCGTACAACACGAACCTGCCGAAACCGGGTGGCATGTGAGCTCGACGGCGCTCGACTGGTGCCGCGGCAAGCTGAGCGGCATGGGCAGCTCGTCCACGGTCTGCACCCAGGTGGCCAGCTAGCGGGTGCTTGTGGTTTTCTCCATTTTTGAAGGCCTTTTTTTTTTTTTTTTTCTTTTTTTAAATCTGGAAAAAATACAGCTGCACCCGAGTATATAGTATTTTGTTGCGATGGGGGGTTTTTTTTTTTCTTCTTGCAATTTTCGTCGTACACTCTGATAAGTATACATAACACGCTCGCGTCTGTACAGTGCATAAAGTGTTATTTATTTTTGCACACGGTTATATTAGTTGTAATTGAAGTATACACAGATATATTATCCTGCAACTTTACGATTGTACATATTTGAACTATATATAATACAATGCCGAGGCATATACAATTAATATTGAGTTCGATAAATACGTATATTATGTACGTATAGATTGTATATATAATTATTATTCACGTCGTAAGTACACACTTTATAGGATATATATTAAATTTTAATGTAACTTTATTCGGAGTACCTCTATACGTGTAATGTGGACACAAGTATAATGTACGTCAAATAACATTGACAGAGTTAGATGTCCCTAGTATTTCAATTGTAAATGCAAGAAAAGACATGTAACCATACGTAGGTTAGTATTATCCATGTGTCGTCGTACGTGTAAAATATATCGTAAGAGCAGTGTTGTTTGCTGTGCGTTTTGACGCAAATGCAATTTCATGGTCTCAGATTTTTTCGGTTCAATTCTCAACCGCGAGATTGAAAACAACACAAATCATCGTTAAGGATGGTCGGGAGTATCATTGCTGAGGGGTGAGGAAAGGGGCGTCCCCGGCCCCGCGCAGCACTACCCCCCTTACCGCGCACCTCCTCTCGCAGC